>JAHFZB010000145.1:40823-121245 GCA_036884735.1 Huso huso
CCCCGTGCGCGTGTTGTGTAGGTGCCAGGGACCGTTTGGTGTGCCGCTTGGATCCAGCGCGGGGTCTCTGGGGTTCGTGCGCTGGGGACATGCCAGGGACCATTAGGCGAGCCGCTGGGACCCTGCCTGGGGTCGTTGGGCCCCGTGCCCTCTCTGGGGAGGGGCCACGGACCATTTGGCGAGCCGCTGGGCTCACTGCGCGTGCTGGTATAGGTAGCAGGGATCGTTTGGCGACTCGCTGGGACCCCGAGCGAGTCGCTGCAGCCTGTATGCGTGCTGTGGGGGCACCAGGGACCATTTCGCGAGTCGCTCGGATCCCACGCAGGGTCTCTGGGGCCCATGCTCATGCTGGGGAGGTGCCAGGGACCATTTGGTGGGCCGCCCGGACCCCACGCAGGGTCTCTGGGGCTCGTGCTCGTGCTGGGGAGGTGCCAGAGACCGTTTGGTGTGCCGCTCGGATCGAGCGCGGGGTCTCTAGGGCCTGTGCTCGCGCTGGGGACATGCCAGGGACCATTAGGCAAGCCGTTGGGACCCCGCCTGGGGTCGCTGGGCCCCGTGCGCTCGCTGGGGAGGGGCCATGGACCATTTGGCGAGCCGCTGGGACCCTGTGCGAAGTTACTGGGGCCCGTGCGCGCGCTGGGGATGTCCCAGGGACCATTTGAGAGCTGCTCGGTCCCCGCGCGGGGTCGCTGGGCCCACTGCGCGTGCTGGGGAGGTAGCAGGGATCGTTTGGTGACTCGCTGGGACCCGCGCGCATGCTCGGGATGTTTCAGGGACCATTTGGCGAGCCGTTGGGTTCCCGCGCGGGGGTGCTGCGGCCCTGTGGGCTTGCTGGGGAGGTGCCAGGGACCGTTTGGCTAGCCGCCTCGACCCTGCCAGGGGTTGCAGGGGGCCGTGCGCTTACTGGGGTGGTGCTTTTGACCGTTTGGCGAGCCGCTGGGACCCCACACTGGGTCGCTGGTGCACGTGCGCGTGCTGGGGAGGTGGTGCCAGGACGATTTGGATAGCTGGGCGGTGTCGCTGGGCCTGTTGTGCGTGCTGGGGAAGTGCCAGGGACAGTTTGGCGAGCCGCTGGGACCCCATGCGGGATTGCTGGGGTCTGTGCACCGCTGGGCGGTGCCAGGGACCGTTGGGCCGCTGGGACCCCATGGGGATTGTTGGGCCCGTGCATGTGCTGGGAGGTGCCAGCGACCAATTGCGTGTCGTTGGGTGCCCGGGGCCCAGTGTGCTTGCTGGGGATGTGCCAGGGACCATTTGCGAGCTGCTGGGACCCCGTGTGGGGTCGCTGGACCAAGTGAGTGCGCTAGGGAGGTACCAGGGACAATTTGGAAAGCCGCAGGGACCCCGCACGGTGTTGCTGGGGCCCGTGCGCATGCAGAGGTGGTGCTTTTGACCGTTTGGCGAGCCGCTGGGACCCCGCGTGGGGTCGCTGGACCAAGTGCGTTCGTTGGGGAGGTACCAGTGACCGTTTGCGAGCTGCTGGGTCCCTGCGTGGGGTTGATGGGTCCCGTGCACATGCTGGGGAGGTGCCAGGGACCGTTTGGCGAGCCTCTTGGACCCCACGCGGGGTCGCTGGGGCCCGTGCTTGTGCTGGGGAGGTGCCAGGGACAGTTTAGTGTACCGCTGGGACCCCGCGCATGGTCGCTGGGGCCCGTGCTCGTGCTGGAGAGGTGCCAGGGTTCGTTTGGCGAGCCGTTGGAACACCGCGTGGGGTCACTGGGCCCAGTGCGCTCGCTGGGGAGGTGCCAGGGACCATTTGGCGAGCCGCTGGGACCCCAAGCGAAGGCGCTGCGGCCCTTGTATGTGCTGTGGAGGCGCCAGGGATCATTTGGCGAGCTGCTCGGATTCCGCGCAGGGTCTCTGTGGCCTGTGCTTCCGCTGGGGATGTGCCAGGGACCATTTGACGATCCACAGGGACCCCACACTGGGTCGCTGGTGTTCGTGCACGTGCTGGGGAGGTGCCAGGGACCTTTTGGCGAGCCGTCTTGACCCCGCGCAGGGTTGCTGGGCCCCGTCCATGCGTGCGCTGGGGAGGTGCCAGGGACCGTTTTGCGAGCTGCTGGGACCCTGCGGTGGTGTCGCTGGCTTAACGTGGCGCACACTGGGGAGGTACCAGGGACCATTTGAGAGCCACTGGGACCCCCACGGTGTCGCTGGGGCCCGTCTTGGCGTGCAGGGGTGGTGCGAGGGACCATTTTCAAGCCACTGGGATCCCGGGGGTCGCTGGGCCCATGTGCATGCTGGGGAGGTGCCAAGGACCGTTTGACGTGCCGCTGGGGCCCGTGCAGGGTCGCTGGGCTCTGTGCGCGTGTTGGTGAGGTGCCAGGAACCTTTGGCGAGCAGCTGGGACCCCGCGCGGGGTTGTTGGGGCCGATGCGTGCACTGGGGGGGGCCAGGGATCATTTGGTGAGCAGCTGGGACCCCGCGGGGTCGCTGGGCCCGTGCACGTGCTGGGGATGTGCCAGGGATCATTTGGTGAGCAGCTGGGACCCGTCTTGCGGGTCGCTGGGGCCGATGCCCGCGCTGGGGAGTCGCCAGGGTCGGTTTGGCAAGCCGTTGGGACCTCGTGTGGGGTCGCTGGTGCGTCTTGGACCGTGCTGGGAGGTGCCAGGGACGATTTGGATAACGTGCGGTGTCGCTGGGCCTGTTGTGCGTGCTGGGGAAGTGCCAGGGACAGTTTGGCGAGCCGCTGGGACCCCATGCGGGATTGCTGGGGCCTGTGCATGCGCTGGGGGCGGTGCCAGGGACCGTTTGGCAAGCCGCTGGGACCCCATGGGGATTGTTGGGCCCGTGCATGTGCTGGGGAGGTGCCAGCGACCAATTGCGTGTCGTTGGGATCCCTGCGCGTTGTCGCTGGGGCCCAGTGTGCTTGCTGGGGATGTGCCAGGGACCATTTGCGAGCTGCTGGGACCCGATGTAGGGTCGCTGGACCAAGTGAGTGCGCTGGGGAGGTACCAGGGACAATTTGGAAAGCCATGAGGGACCGGTTGCACGGTGTCGCTGGGGCCCGTTGCATGCATGGGTGGTGCTGACCGTTTGGCGAGGGATGGGTTTTGGCGAGCTGCTCGCTGGGAGGTACCAGTGACCGTTTGCGAGCTGCTGGGTCCTGCTGGGGTTGATGGGTCCCGTGCACATGCTGGGGAGGTGCCAGGGACCATTTGGCGAGTCCTCTTGGACCCCACGCTGGGTCGCTGGGGCCCGATGCTTGTGCTGGGGAGGTGCCAGGGACAGTTTAGTGTACCGCTGGGACCCCGCGCATGGTCGCTGGGGCCCGTGCTCGTGCTGGAGAGGTGCCAGGGTTCGTTTGGCGAGCCGTTGGAACACCATCCATGGGGTCACTGGGCCCAGTGCGCTCGCTGGGAGGTGCCAGGGACCATTTGGCGAGCCGCTGGGACCCCACGTGTGGGTTGCTGTGGGGCCAGGGATCCGCCCATTCGCGCAACCTCTGGGAGGCTTCCGCTGGGGATGTGCCAGGGACCATTTGACGATCCACAGGGACCCCACACTGGGTCGCTGGTGTTCTGCACGTGCTGGGGAGGTGGGACCCCTTGACCCCACGGGGTTGCTGGGCCCGTCCATGCGTGCGCTGGGGAGGTGCAGGGACCGTTTTGCGAGCTGCTGGGGTGTGGTGTCCTGGGACGCATTTACCAGGGACCATTTGGAGCCGCAGGGACCCCCCACACGGTGTCGCTGGGGCCCGTGCGCATGCAGGGGTGGTGCGAGGGACCATTTTTCAAGCCACTGGGACCCCTCGCGGGGTCGCTGGGCCCCGTCGCACGCTGGGCCCCCACGCTGGCTGGCGTTGTGCCAGGGACATTTGGCGAGCTGCTGGGATCCTGTGCGAGGACGCGTGAGGCAGTGCGTTCGCTGGGATGGTGCCGGAGACCGTTTGGCGAGTTGCTTGGACCCCGCGCGGGGTCGCTGGGTCCCGTGTACATGCTGGGGATGTGCCAGGGACCATTTTTGGTGAGCCACTGGGACCCCGCCTGGGGTCGCTGGGCCCCGTGCGCACGCTGTGGAGGTGCCAGGGACCATTTGGCGTGATGCTCGGACCCTGGCACGCGGTCACTATTGACCGTGCGTGCGCTAGGGAGGTTCCATGGAACATTTGGCGAGCCGTTGGGACCCTCGGCGGGGTCGCTGGGCCCGTCCCGTGCTTGCTGGCGTTGTGCCAGGGACATTTTGGCGAGCCGCTGGGATCCTCTTGCGAGGGACGCGTGAGGCCGTGCGGTTGCTGGGGAGGTGCGGGGACCGTTTGGCGGTTGCTTGGACCCCGCGGGGTCGCTGGGTCCGTATGCGTGCTGGGGATGTGCCAGGGACCATTTGCGAGCCGCTGGGACCCCGTGCGGGGGCGGTGGGACCCATGCGCATGCTGGGGAGGTGCCAGGACCGTTTGGCGTGCTGCTGGGGCCCGGCGCGGGGTTGCTGGGCCCTGTGCTTGGCGTGTTGGTGAGGTGCCAGGGAACCTTTGGCAAGCAGCTGGGACCCCTGCACGGCGTGGTTAGCACGCGTCGCCGCACTGGAGGCGCCAGGGATAATTTGGTGAGCAGCTGGGACCCCGTGCGGGGTCGCTGGGGCCGGTGCACACGCTGGGGAGTCGCCAGGGTCGGTTTGGCAAGCTGTTGAGACCACGTGTGGGGTCGCTGGTGCACGTGCGCGTGCTGGGGAGGTGCCATTGACGATTTCGATAACGCGCAGTGTCGCTGGGCCTGGTGTGCGTGCTGGGGAAAAGCCAGGGACAGTTTGGCGAGCCGCTGGGACCCCATGCGGGATTGCTGGGGTCTGTGTACGCGCCGGGGAGGTGCCAGGGACTATTTGGCGAGCCGCTGGGACGCCGCGCAAGGTTGCTGGGGCCCATGGGCACACTGGAGAGGCGCCAGGGTCGGTTTGGCGAGCCGTTGGGACCTCGTGTGGGGTCGCTGGGCCCACTGCGCGTGCTGGGGAGGTAGCAGGGATCGTTTGGCGACTCGCTGGGACCCCGCGCGGGGTCGCTGGGGCAAGTGCGCATGCTCGGGATGTGCCAGGGACCATTTGGCGAGCCGTTTGGATCCAGCGCGGGGGTGCTACGGCCCCTGCGCTTGCTGGGGAGGTGCCAGGGATCGTTTGGCGAGCCGCTGGGACCCCACGCGAGTCGCCGCTGCCTGTATGCATGCTGTGGAGGCGCCAGGGACCATTTGGCGAGCCGCTCGGATCCCACGTAGGGTCTCTGGCCTGTGCTTCCGCTGGGGATGTGCCAGGGACCATTTGGCGATCCGCAGGTACCCCGCACTGGGTCGCTGAGGCCCGTGCACGTGCTGCGGAGGTGCCAGGGACCATTTGGGGGGCCGCATGGACCCCGCGCATGGTCCCTGGGGCCCATGCGTGCGCTGGGGGAGGGGCCAGGGACCATTTGGCGATCCGCTGGGACCCCGGGCGAAGTCGCTGGGCCCCGTGCACGTGCTGCGTAGGTGCCATAGACCGTTTGGTGTGCCGCTCGGCTCAAGCGCGTGGTCGATGGGGCCCGTGCGCGTGCTGTAGGAGCACCAGGGACCATTTGGTGGGCCGCCCAGAACCTGCGCGGGGTCACTGGGGCCCATACGTGCTCTGGGGTAGGGGCCAGGGACCATTTGGCGAGCCGCTGGGACCCCGGGCGAAGTCGCTGGGCCCCGTGCACGTGCTGTGTGGGTGCCAGAGACCGTTTGGCGAGCCATTGGGATCCCGACACGAGGGTGCTGCGGCCCCTGCGCTTGCTGGGGAGGTGCCAGGGATCGTTTGGCTAGCCTCTGGGACCCCACGCGAGTCACTGCTGCCTGTATGCCTGCTGTGGAGGCATCAGGGAAGGGGTTGAGCCGCTCGGATCCCGCGCAGGGTCTCTGGGGCCCGTGCTCGTGCTGGGGAGGTGCCAGGGACATATGGCGAGCCGCTGGGGCCCCGTGCAGGGTTGCTGTGCCCCGTGCGCGTGTTGTGTAGGTGCCAGGGACCGTTTGGTGTGCCGCTTGGATCCAGCGCGGGGTCTCTGGGGTTCGTGCGCGCGCTGGGGACATGCCAGGTACCATTAGGCGAGCCGCTGGGACCCTGCCTGGGGTCGTTGGGCCCCGTGCCCTCTCTGGGGAGGGGCCACGGACCATTTGGCGAGCCGCTGGGCTCACTGCGCGTGCTGGTATAGGTAGCAGGGATCGTTTGGCGACTCGCTGGGACCCCGCGCGAGTCGCTGCAGCCTGTATGCGTGCTGTGGAGGCACCAGGGACCATTTCGCGAGTCGCTCGGATCCCACGCAGGGTCTCTGGGGCCCATGCTCATGCTGGGGAGGTGCCAGGGACCATTTGGTGGGCCGCCCGGACCCCACGCAGGGTCTCTGGGGCTCGTGCTCGTGCTGGGGAGGTGCCAGAGACCGTTTGGTGTGCCGCTCGGATCGAGCGCGGGGTCTCTAGGGCCTGTGCTCGCGCTGGGGACATGCCAGGGACCATTAGGCAAGCCGCTGGGACCCCGCCTGGGGTCGCTGGGCCCCGTGCGCTCGCTGGGGAGGGGCCATGGACCATTTGGCGAGCCGCTGGGACCCTGTGCGAAGTTACTGGGGCCCATGCGCGCGCTGGGGATGTCCCAGGGACCATTTGAGAGCCGCTCGGTCCCTGCGCGGGGTCGCTGGGCCCACTGCGCGTGCTGGGGAGGTAGCAAGGATTGTTTGGTGACTCGCTGGGACCCGCGCGCATGCTCGGGATGTTTCAGGGACCATTTGGCGAGCCGTTGGTTTCCCGCGCGGGGGTGCTGCGGCCCTGTGGGCTTGCTGGGGAGGTGCCAGGGACCGTTTGGCTAGCCGCCTCGACCATGCCAGGGGTTGCAGGGGGCCGTGCGCGTACTGGGGTGGTGCTTTTGACCGTTTGGCGAGCCGCTGGGACCCCACACTGGGTCGCTGGTGCACGTGCGCGTGCTGGGGAGGTGCCAGAGACGATTTGGATAACGCGCGGTGTCGCTGGGCCTGTTGTGCGTGCTGGGGAAGTGCCAGGGACAGTTTGGCGAGCCGCTGGGACCCCATGCGGGATTGCTGGGGTCTGTGCACGCGCTGGGGCGGTGCCAGGGACCGTTTGGCAAGCCGCTGGGACCCCATGGGGGATTGTTGGGCCCCGTGCATGTGCTGGCGAGGTGCCAGCGACCAATTTGCGTGTCGTTGGGATCCCGCACGTTGTCGCGGGGCCCAGTGTGCTTGCTGGGGATGTGCCAGGGACCATTTGCGAGCTGCTGGGACCCCGTGTGGGGTCGCTGGACCAAGTGAGTGCGCTAGGGAGGTACCAGGGACAATTTGGAAAGCCGCAGGGACCCCGCACGGTGTCGCTGGGGCCCGTGCGCATGCAGGGGTGGTGCTTTTGACCGTTTGGCGAGCCGCTGGGACCCCGCGTGGGGTCGCTGGACCAAGTGCGTTCGCTGGGGAGGTACCAGTGACCATTTGCGAGCTGCTGGGTCCCTGCGTGGGGTTGATGGGTCCCGTGCACATGCTGGGGAGGTGCCAGGGACCGTTTGGCGAGCCTCTTGGACCCCACGCGGGGTCGCTGGGGCCCGTGCTTGTGCTGGGGAGGTGCCAGGGACAGTTTAGTGTACCGCTGGGACCCCGCGCATGGTCGCTGGGGCCCGTGCTCGTGCTGGAGAGGTGCCAGGGTTCGTTTGGCGAGCCGTTGGAACACCGCGTGGGGTCACTGGGCCCAGTGCGCTCGCTGGGGAGGTGCCAGGGACCATTTGGCGAGCCGCTGGGACCCCAAGCGAAGGCGCTGCGGCCCTTGTGTGTGCTGTGGAGGCGCCAGGGATCATTTGGCGAGCTGCTCGGATTCCGCGCAGGGTCTCTGTGGCCTGTGCTTCCGCTGGGGATGTGCCAGGGACCATTTGACGATCCACAGGGACCCCACACTGGGTCGCTGGTGTTCGTGCACGTGCTGGGGAGGTGCCAGGGACCTTTTGGCGAGCCGTCTTGACCCCACGCAGGGTTGCTGGGCCCCGTCCATGCGTGCGCTGGGGAGGTGCCAGGGACCGTTTTGCGAGCTGCTGGGACCCCGTGTGGTGTCGCTGGCGAACGTGCGCACACTGGGGAGGTACCAGGGACCATTTGGAGAGCCGCAGGGACCCCGCACGGTGTCGCTGGGGCCCGTGCGCGTGCAGGGGTGGTGCGAGGGACCATTTTTCAAGCCACTGGGACCCCTCACGGGGTCGCTGGGCCCCGTGCGCACGCTGGGCCCCGTGCGCACGCTGGCGTTGTGCCAGGGACATTTTGGCGAGCCGCTGGGATCCTGTGCGAGGACGCGTGAGGCCGTGCGTTCGCTGGGGAGGTGCCGGAGACCGTTTGGCGAGTTGCTTGGACCCCGCGCGGGGTCGCTGGGTCCCGTGTACATGCTGGGGATGTGCCAGGGACCATTTTTTGGTGAGCCACTGGGACCCCGCCTGGGGTCGCTGGGCCCCGTGCGCGTGCTGGGGAGGTGCCAGGGACCATTTGGCGTGATGCTCGGACTAAGCACGCGGTCACTATTGACCGTGCGTGCACTAGGGAGGTTCCATGGAACATTTGGCGAGCCGTTGGGACCCTCCGCGGGGTCGCTGGGCCCCGTGCGCGCGCTGGCGTTGTGCCAGGGACATTTTGGCGAGCCGCTGGGATCCTGCGCAAGGACGCGTGAGGCCGTGCGTTCGCTGGGGAGGTGCCGGGGACCGTTTGGCGAGTTGCTTGGACCCCGCGCGGGGTCGCTGGGTCCCGTGTACGTGCTGGGGATGTGCCAGGGACCATTTGCGAGCCGCTGGGACCCCGTGCGGGGGCGGTGGGACCCATGCGCATGCTGGGGAGGTGCCAAGGACCGTTTGACGTGCTGCTGGGGCCCTGCGCGGGGTTGCTGGGCCCTGTGCGCGTGTTGGTGAGGTGCCAGGGAACCTTTGGCAAGCAGCTGGGACCCTGCACGGCGTGGTTGGGGCCCGTGCGCGCACTGGAGAGGCGCCAGGGATCATTTGGTGAGCAGCTGGGACCCCGTGCGGGGTCGCTGGGGCCGGTGCACACGCTGGGGAGTCGCCAGGGTCGGTTTGGCAAGCTGTTGGGACCACGTGTGGGGTCGCTGGTGCACGTGCGCGTGCTGGGGAGGTGCCATTGACGATTTCGATAACGCGCAGTGTCGCTGGGCCTGGTGTGCGTGCTGGGGAAAAGCCAGGGACAGTTTGGCGAACCGCTGGGACCCCATGCGGGATTGCTGGGGTCTGTGTACGCGCCGGGGGGTGCCAGGGACTATTTGGCGAGCCGCTGGGACGCCGCGCAAGGTTGCTGGGGCCCATGGGCACACTGGGGAGGCGCCAGGGTCGGTTTGGCGAGCCGTTGGGACCTCGTGTGGGGTCGCTGGTGCACGTGCGCGTGCTGCGGAGGTACCAGGGACCATTTGGCGAGCCGCTCGGAACCTGCGCAGAGTCGCTGGGCCTGTGCGCGCGATGGGCAGGGGCCAGAGACCATTTGACGAGACGCTGGGACCCCGTGCGAAGTCGCTGGTGCCCGTGCACACGCTGGGGATGTGCTAGGGAGCATTTGGGAGCTGCTGGGACCTCACGTGGGTTCGCTGGGCCCAGTGCGTGCACTAGGGAGGTACCAAGGACCATTTGGCGAGCCGCTGGGACCGCACACAGGGTTGCTGGGCCCGTTCGCATGCTGGAGAGGTGCCAGGGACCGTTTGGCGAGCTGCTGGGACCCGCGTGGGGTCGCTGGGCCAAGTGTGCATGCTGTGGAGGTGTCTGGGACCGTTTGGCATGCTGCTGGTACCCCGCACGGGGTCGCTGGGACCCATGGGTTTGCTGGGGAGGTGCTAGGGACCATTTGACGAGCCTCAGTAACCCTGCACATGGTCGCTGGGGCCTGTCTGCGTGCTGGGGAGGTGCCAGGGACCGTTTGGCGTGCTGCTGGGCTCCCGCGCGGGGTCGCTGGTGCCCGTGCGCGTGCTGGTGTGGTGCCAGGGACCATCTGGCGAGCAGCTGGGATCCCGTGCAGGGTTGCTGGGGCCCGTGCGCGCACTGGGGAGGCGCTAGGGACGGTTTGGCGAGCCGTTGGGACCCTGTGTGGCTTCGCTGGTGCACATGCGCGCTGGGGAGGTGCCAGGGGCCATTTGGCGTGCTGCTGGGCTCCCGCGCGGGGTCGCTGGTGCCTGTGTGCATGCTGTTGAGGTGCCAGGGACCATCTGGCAAGCAGCTAGGATCCCGTGCAGTGTCACTGGGGCCCGTGCGTGCACTAGGGAGGTACCAGGGACCATTTGACGAGCCGCTGTGACCGCACACAGGGTCGCTGGGGCCCGTTCGCATGCTGGAGAGTTGCCAGGGACCGTTTGGCGAGCTGCTGGGATCCGCGTGGTGTCGCTGGGCCCAGTGCGCATGCTGGGGAGGTGCCTGGGACCGTTTGGCGAGCCGTTGGGACCCCGCATGGCTTCGCTGGTGCACGTGCGCGCTGGGGAGGTGCCAGGGGCCATTTGGCGAGCCTCTGGTACCCCGTGCGAAGTCGCTGGGGCCCATTCGCGCACCGGGAATGTGCCAGGGACCATTTGACGAGCCGCAAGAACCCCGCACGGGGTCAGTGGGGCCCGTCTGCATGCTGGGGAAGTGCCAGGGAGCATTTGAGAGCTGCTGGGACCTCACGTGGGTTCGCTGGGCCCAGTGTGTGCACTAGGGAGGTACCAGGGACCATTTGGCGAGCTGCTGGGACCGCACACAGGGTCGCTGGGGCCAGTTCGCATGCTGGAGAGGTGCCAGGGACCATTTGGTGATCCGCTGGGACCCTGCGCGGGGTCGCTGGTCTCTATGCGCGTGCTGGGGAGGGGCCAGGGACCATTTAACGAGCCGCAGGAACCCTGCACGGGGTCACTGGGGCCCGTCCGGACCCCTCGCGGAGTCATTGGGCCCCGTGCGTGTGCTGGGCAGGGGCCAGAGACCATTTGACGAGACACTGGGACCCCGTGCGCAGTCGCTGGTGCCTGTGCGTAAGCTGGGGATGTGCCAGGGAGCATTTGTGAGCTGCTGGGACCTCGCGTGGGTTCGCTGGGCCCAGTGCATGCACTAGGGAGGTACCAGGGACCATTTCGTGAGCCGCTGGGACCATGCACAGGGTCACTGGTGCCTATGCGTGTGCTGAGGAGGTGCCAGGGACTGTTTGGCGTGTCGCTGGGAACCTGCGCGTGGTCGCTGGGCACAGTGCGCGTGGTTGGGAGGTGCCGGGGACCATTTGGCGTGCCGCTCGGACTCCGCACGCGGTCACTATTGCCAGTGCGTGCACTAGGGAGGTGCCAGGGAACATTTGGCGAGACACTGGGACCCTGCGCGAGGTCGCTGGGGCCCATCGGTTTTGCTGGGGAGGTGCTAGGGACCATTTGACGAGCTGCAGTAACCCTGCACGGGGTCGCTCCGGCCTGTCTGCATGCTGTTGAGGTGCCAGGGAACATTTGGCGTGCTGCTGGGCCCTCGCGCTGGGTCGCTGGTGCCCGTGTGTGTGCTGGTCAGGTGCCAGGGACCATCTGGCGAACAGATGGGATCCCGTGCAGTGTCGCTGGGCCCATGCGTGTGCTGAGGAGGTGCCAGGGACTGTTTGGCATGCCGCTGGGAACCTGTGCGGGGTCGCTGGGCACAGTGCGCATGGTGGGGAGGTGCCAGGGACCAATTGGCGTGCCGCTCGGACTCCGCACGCGGTCGCTATTGCCAGTGCGTGCACTAGGGAGTTGCCAGGGAACATTTGGCGAGACACTGGGACCCTGCGCGGGGTCGCTGGGGCCCATTGGTTTGCTGGGGAGGTGCTAGGGACCATTTGACGAGCCTCAGTAACCCTGCACGTTGTCGCTGGGGCCTGTCTGCATGCTGGGGAGGTGCCAGGGACCGTTTGGCGAGCTGCTGGAACCCCACGTGGGGTTTCTGGGGCCTGTGCGGATGCTGGGGAGGTGCCAGGGACCATTTGGCAAGCTGCTGGGCCCCCGCCCGGGGTTGCTGGGCCCCGTGCGTGCGCTGGGGAGGGGCCAGGGACTATTTGGTGAGCCGCTGGGACCCCGAGTGAAGTCGTTTGGGACCCTTGCGAGCGCTGGGGAAGTGCCAGGGACATTTTGGCGAGCCGCTGGAACCCTGCGCGAGGTCGCGGGAGACCCTGCGCTCGCTGCGGAGGGGCCAGGGACAATTTGGCGATCCACTGGTACCCCGTGCGTGGTTGCTTGGCCCTGTGCATGCGCTGGGTAGGTGCCAGGGATCATTTGGCGAGCTGCTTGGACCCCGCACAGGGTCACTGGGGCCCGTGCGTGTGCTGGGGAGGTGCCAATTACTATTTGGCGAGCCACTGGGACCCCATGAGGGGGCGGTGGGACCCATGCGCATGCTGGGGAGGTGCCAAGGACCGTTTGACGTGCCGCTGGGGCCCGGCGCGGGGTCGCTGGGCTCTGTGCGCG
The DNA here is from genome assembly GCA_036884735.1 of Huso huso. Classification (NCBI taxonomy): domain Eukaryota; kingdom Metazoa; phylum Chordata; class Actinopteri; order Acipenseriformes; family Acipenseridae; genus Huso; species Huso huso. The sequence continues at coordinate 53,219 of JAHFZB010000145.1, forward strand.
TGTTGGTGAGGTGCCAGGGAACCTTTGGCGAGCAGCTGGGACCCTGCGCAGGGTTGTTGGGGCCCGTGCGTGCACTGGGGAGGCGCCAGGGATCATTTGGTGAGCAGCTGGGACCCCGTGCGGGGTCGCTGGGATCCGTGCACGTGCTGGGGATGTGCCAGGGATCATTTGGTGAGCAGCTGGGACCCCGTGCGGGGTCGCTGGGGCCGGTGCGCACGCTGGGGAGTCGCCAGGGTCGGTTTGGCAAGCCGTTGGGACCTCGTGTGGGGTCGCTGGTGCACGTGCGCGTGCTGGGGAGGTGCCAGAGACGATTTGGATAACGCGCGGTGTCGCTGGGCCTGTTGTGCGTGCTGGGGAAGTGCCAGGGACAGTTTGGCGAGCCGCTGGGACCCCATGCTGGATTGCTGGGGTCTGTGCACGCGCTGGGGCGGTGCCAGGGACTATTTGGCGAGCCGCTGGGACACCGCGCAAGGTTGCTGGGGCCCATGAGTGCACTGGGGAGGCGCAAGGGTCGGTTTGGCGAGCCGTTGGGACCTCGTGTGGGGTCACTGGTGCCCGTGCGCGTGCTGCTGAGGTGCCAGGGACCATCTGGCAAGCAGCTGGGATCCAGTGCAGGGTCGCTGGGGCCCGTGCGCGCGCTGGGGAGGTGCCAGGGACCGATTTGCTGTGTGGTCCAGTGGTTAAAGAATAGGGCTTGTAACCAGGAGGGAGCATTTGCATGTGCCATTGTGTGACCCTGAGCAAGTCACTTAACCTCCTTGTGATCCGTCTTTCGGGTGAGACGTAATTGTAAGTGACTCTGCAGCTGATGCATAGTTCACACACCCTAGTCTCTGTAAGTCGCCTTGGATAAAGACGTCTGCTAAATAAACAAATAATAATAATAATAAAAATTTGCGAGCTGCTGGGACCTCACGTGGGTTCGCTGGGCCCAGTGTGTGCACTAGGGAGGTACCAGGGATCATTTGGCGAGCCGCTATGACCGCACACAGGGTCGCTGGGCTCCCGCGTGGGGTCGCTGGTGCGGTGCCAGGGACCATCTGGCGAGCAGCTGGGATCCCGTGCAGGGTCGCTGGGGCCCGTGCGCGCGCTGGGGAGGCGCTAGGGATGGTTTGGCGAGCCGTTGGGACCCCGCGTGGCTTCGCTGGTGCACGTGCGCGCTGGGGAGGTGCCAGGGGCCATTTGGCGAGCCTCTGGTACCCCGGGCGAAGTCGCTGGGGCCCATTCGCGCGCTGGGGACATGCCAGGGACCATTTGACTAGCCGCAAGAACACCGCACGGGGTCAGTGGGGCCCGTCTGCGTGCTGGGGAGGTGCCAGGGACCATCTGGCGAGCAGCTGGGATCCTGTGTAGGGTCGCTGGGGCCAGTTCGCATGCTGGAGAGGTGCCAGGGACTATTTGGCGATACGCTGGGACCCTGCGCGGGGTCACTGGTCTCCATGCGCGTGCTGGGGAGGGGCCAGGGACCATTTGACGAGCTGCAGGAACCCCGCACGGAGTCATTGGGCCCTGTGCGCGCGCTGGGCAGGGGCCAGAGACCATTTGATGAGACGCTGGGACCCCATGTGCAGTCGCTGGTGCCCATGTGCACGCTGGGGATATGCCAGGGAGCATTTGTCAGCTGCTGGGACCTCGCGTGGGTTCGCTGGGCCCAGTGCATGCACTAGGGAGGTACCAGGGACCATTTGGCGAGCCGCTGGGAGCACACACAGGGTCACTGGTGCCCATGCGTGTGCTGAGGAGGTGCCATGGACCATTTGGTGAGCCACTAGGACTCCGTGCGGGGTCACGGGTGCCCATGCGCGTGGTGGGGAGGTGCCAGGGACCGTTTGGCGTGCCGCTCGAACTCTGCACGGGGTCGCTGGGCTTGTGCGCGTGCATCGCAGGGGCCAGGGACCATTTGACGAGCTGCAGGAACCCCGCACGGGGTCGCTGGGCTCTGTGCGCATGGTGGGGAGGTGCCAAGGACCATTTGGCGAACCACTGGGACCCCGCCCGGGAACGCTGGACTCAGTGCGCACGCTGGGGAGGGGTCATGGACCATTTGGTGAGGCGCTGGGACCCTGCGCGGGGTCGCTGGGCCCAGTTTGTTCGCTAGGGAGGTGCCAGGGACCATTTGGCAAGCCGCTGGGATCCTGCGCGGAGTCGCAGGGCCTGTGCGCGTGCTGGGGAGATGCCAGGGACCATTTGGCGTGCCGCTGGGACCCCACCCGTGGTCGCAGGGCCCCGTGTGCGCTCTGGGGAGAGGCCAGGGACCATTTGAGAGCCGCTGGGACCCCGAATGAAGTCACTGGGGCCCGTACGCACGCTGGGGAAGTGCCATGGACCATTTGACGAGCCACAGGAACCCTGCACGGGGTCGCAGGGCCTGTCCGCGTGCTGGGGAGATGCCAGGGACCATTCGGCGTGCCGCTGGGACCCCACCCGTGGTCGCAGGGCCCCGTGTGCGCTCTGGGGAGGGGCCATGGACCATTTGCGAGGCGCTGGGACCCCGAATGAAGTCGCTGGGGCCCGTACGCACGCTGGGGAAGTGCCATGGACCATTTGACGAGCCGCAGGAACCCTGCACGGGGTCACTGGGGCCCATCTGCGTGCTGGGGAGGTACCAGGGACCATTTGGCAAGCCACTCGGACCCCGCGTGGAGTCGCAGGGCCTGTCCGCGTGCTGGGGAGATGCCAGGGACCATTCGGCGTGCCGCTGGGACCCCACCCGTGGTCGCAGGGCCCCGTGTGCGCTCTGGGGAGGGGCCAGGGACCATTTGAGAGCTGCTGGGACCCCGAATGAAGTAGCTGGGGCCCGTACGCACGCTGGGGAAGTGCCATGGACCATTTGACGAGCCGCAGGAACCCTGCACGGGGTCACTGGGGCCCGTCTGCGTGCTGGGGAGGTACCAGGGACCATTTGGCAAGCCGCTGGGACCCCACGCGGAGTCGCAGGGCCTGTGCGCGTGCTGGGGAGATGCCAGGGACCATTCGGCGTGCCGCTGGGACTCCACCCGTGGTCGCAGGGCCCCGTGTGCGCTCTGGGGAGGGGCCAGGGACCATTTGAGAGCCGCTGGGACCCCGAATGAAGTCGCTGGGGCCCGTACGCACGCTGGGGAAGTGCCATGGACCATTTGACGAGCCGCAGGAACCCTGCACGGGGTCACTGGGGCCCGTCTGCATGCTGGGGAGGTGCCAAGGACCATTTGGCGAACCACTGGGACCCCGCCCGGGAACGCTGGGCTCAGTGCGCACGCTGGGGAGGGGTCATGGACCATTTGGTGAGGCGCTGGGACCCTGCGCGGGGTCGCTGGGCCCAGTTTGTTCGCTAGGGAGGTGCCAGGGACCATTTGGCAAGCCACTGGGATCCTGCGCGGAGTCGCAGGGCCTGTGCGCGTGCTGGGGAGATGCCAGGGACCATTTGGCGTGCTGCTGGGACCCCACCCGTGGTCGCAGGGCCCCGTGTGCGCTCTGGGGAGAGGCCAGGGACCATTTGAGAGCTGCTGGGACCCCGAATGAAGTCGCTGGGGCCCGTACGCACGCTGGGGAAGTGCCATGGACCATTTGACGAGCCGCAGGAACCCTGCACGGGGTCACTGGGGCCCGTCTGCATGCTGGGGAGGTACCAGGGACCATTTGGCAAGCCGCTGGGACCCCGCGCGGAGTCGCAGGGCCTGTGCGCGTGCTGGGGAGATGCCAGGGACCATTCGGCGTGCCGCTGGGACCCCACCCGTGGTCGCAGGGCCCCGTGTGCGCTCTGGGGAGGGGCCAGGGACCATTTGCGAGGCGCTGGGAACCCGAATGAAGTCGCTGGGGCTTGTACGCACGCTGGGGAAGTGCCATGGACCATTTGACGAGCCGCAGGAACCCTGCACGGGGTCACTGGGGCCCGTCTGCGTGCTGGGGAGGTACCAGGGACCATTTGGCAAGCCGCTGGGACCCCACGCGGAGTCGCAGGGCCTGTGCGCGTGCTGGGGAGATGCCAGGGACCATTCGGCGTGCCGCTGGGACCCCACCCGTGGTCGCAGGGCCCCGTGTGCGCTCTGGGGAGGGGCCAGGGACCATTTGAGAGCCGCTGGGACCCCGAATGAAGTCGCTGGGGCCCGTACGCACGCTGGGGAAGTGCCATGGACCATTTGGCGAGCCGCTGGGACCCCGCACTAGGTCGCTGGGCTCTGTGCGTGTGGTGGGGAGGTGCTAGGGTCCATTTGACGAGCCGCAGTAATCCCGCACAGGGTGGCTGGGGCCCATGCGTGTGCCGGGGAGGGGCCAGGGACCATTTGGCGAGCCGCTGGGACCCCGGGCGAAATTGCTGTGGCCCGTGCGCACGCTAGGGCTGTGCCAGGGATCATTTGCGAGGCGCTGCGACCCCGCGCGAAGTCGCTGTGTCCTGTGCGCGTGCTGGGGATGTGCTAGGGTCCATGTGACGAGCAGCTGGGACCCCGCGCGGGGTCGCTGGGGCCCGAACGCGCACTGGGGAGGCGCCAGTGACCATTTGGTGAGCCACTGGGACCCTGCGCGGGGTCGCTGGGGCTTGTGCTCGCACTGGGGAGGTGCCATGGACCATTTTGCGAGCCGCTGGGACCCCGCGCGAAGTCTCTGGGGTCCGTGCGCGCTCTGGGGATGTGCCAGAGACCATTTGCGAGCTGTGGTATCCCACGCGAGGTCGCTGAAGCCCCTGCGCTCGCTGGGGTGGTGTGAGGGACCATTTGGTTAGCCGCTTGGACAGCACGCGATGTCGCTGGGGCCCCATGCACGCGCTGGGGAGGAGACAGGGACCATTTGGCAAGCCGCTGGGACCCCGTGAGAAGTTGCTGGGGCCCGTGCGCGTGCTGGGGATGTACCAGGGACCAATTGGTGAGCCTCTGGGACCCTGTGCGAGGTTGCTGGGGCCCATGCAATCGCTGGGGAGGTGCCAGGGACAGTTTGGCGATCCGCTGGAACCCCGCGCGAAGTCGCAGGTCCTCATGCACCTGCTGGGGAGGTGCCAGGGAAAATCTGGCGAGCCGCTGGAACCCTGCACGAAGTCGCAGGGCCCCGTGTGCGCTCTGGGGAGGGGCCAGGGACCATTTGATAGCCGCTGGGACCCCGAATGAAGTCGCTGGGGCCCGTACGCAAGCTGGGGAAGTGCCAGGGACCATTTGGCGAGCAGCTGGAACCCCACGCGAAGTCGCTGCGGCCCGTGTGTGTGCTGGGGAGGTGCCAGGGACCGTTTGGCGAGCAGCAGGAATCCCACGCGAAGTCGCTGGGGCCAGTGCATGTGCTTTGGAGGTGCCAAGGACCGTTTGGCGAGCAGCAGGAACCCCACACGAAGTCGCTGGGGCAATGCATGCGCTGGGGAAGTGCCAGGGACCATTTGTCGGGCCGCAGTAACCCAGCACGGGGTTGCTGGGGCCCGTGCGCATGCTGGGTAGGTGCCAGGGACCATTTGTGAGCCTCTGGGACCCCGCAGGGTGCTGGGGCCCATGTGTGTGCTGCTGGGAGGTATCAGTGACAGTTTAGCGAGCTGCTGGGACACCACACAGTGTCACTGGTCTCTGATCGCGTGCTGGGGAGGTGCCAGGGACTGTTTGGCGAGCCGCTGGGACCCCTGCACGAAGTCGGGGGCCCCGTGTGATAGCTGGGGAGGTGCCAGGGACCATTTGCGAGCCGCTGGGACCCGAATGAAGTAGCTGGAGCCCGTGCGGGCTGGGGATTTGCCAGGGACCATTTGGCGAGCCTCTGTGACCCTTGGCGAGGTCGCTGGGCCCGTGTGTGTGCTGGGGAGGTGCCAGGGACCATTTGGCGAGCAGCAGGAATCCTACTGTGAAGTCGCTGGGGCCAGTGCATGTGCTTTGGAGGTGCCAGGGACCGTTTTGCGAGCATTGGGACCCCACACAGGGTCTCTGGAGCAATGCATGCGCTGGGAAGGTGCCAGGGACCATTTGGCGGGCTCCTGGGACCCAGCACGGGTTGCTGGGGCCTGTTCGCGCATGCTGGGGAGGTGCCTGGGACCATTTGGTGAGCCGCTGGGACCCCGCTGGGGTGGCTGGCCCCGTTTGTGTGCTGGGGAGGGCCAGTGACATTTGGTGAGCTGCTGGGACCCCACACAGTGTCGCTGGGTCTCTGATGCGTGCTGGGGAGGTGCCAGGGACTGTTTGATGGGCCGCTGGGACCCCGCGCGAGGTCGCTGGGGCCTGTGCGATCGCTGGGGAGGTGCCAGGGACCATTTGGCTAGCAGCAGGAACCCACGCAAAAAAGTAGCTGGGGCCTGTGCATGGCTGGGGAGGTGCCAGGGATCATTTGGCGAGCCTCTGCTGATACCCTGCTTGGGGGTCGATGGGCCCTGCTCGTCGCTTGGGAGGTGCCAGGGACCATTTGGTGAGCCGCAGGAACCCGCGCGTTGTTGCTGGCCCCGTTTGCATGTGCTTTGGAGGGGCCAGGGACCATTTGGCAAGCCGCTGGGACCCGGGCAGGGTTGTTGGGCACCATGTACGCGCTGGGAAGGTGCCAGGGACCATTTCTAGAGCCACTGGGCCCTTGCAGGGGTTGCTGGTGCCCAGTTTGCACGCTGGGGAGGTGCCAGGGACCATTTGGCAATCTCCTGGGACCTCGTGAGGTCGCTGGGGTCCCAGCGACTTGGGGAGGTGTCTGGGACCACTTGGCAAGCCTGGGGGACCGATGTCGCTGGGGCCCTGTGCGTGGCGCTGGGGACCAGGGACCATTTGGCAAGCCGCTGGTTCCCCCGAAGTTGCTGGGGCCTATGCTGGCGCTGGGGATGTGCCAGGGACCATTTGGTGAGCCTCTGGGACCCTGGGCGAGGTCGCTGGGGCCTGTGCAATCGCTGGGGAGGTGCCAGGGACCATTTGATGGGCAGCAGGAACCCTGCGCGAAGTCGCTGGGGCTCATGCATGTGCTGGGGAGGTGCCAGGGATCATTTGGCTAGCAGCTGGAACCCCGCGCGGGGTCGCTGGGCCCCTGTGCGCTCTGGGGAGGGGCCAGGGACCATTTGATGAGCTGCTGGGACCCCGAACGACGGGTCGCTGGGCCCCGTTTGCACGCTGGGGAGGTGCCAGGGACCATTTGGTGAGCCGCTGGGACCCCGGCAGGGTCGTTGGGCCCCCGTGAGCATGTTGGAGAGGGGCCAGGGACCATTTGGCAGAGCCGCTGGACCCCGGGAGGGTTGTTGGGTGCCCTTTTGCACGCTGGGGATGTGCCAGGGACCATTTCTAGAGCCTCTGGGACCCCGTGCGAGGGTGCTGGGTGCCCGTTTGATAGCTGGGAGGTGCCAGGGACTGTTTGGCAAGCCGCTGGGACCCCGCGCAATGTCGCTGGGTCCTGGCGCGGGCTGGGGATTTGCCAGGGACCATTTGGCAAGCCGCTGGGACCCACGCCGAGGTCGCTGGGGCCCTGCGGCGCTGGGGAGGTGCCAGGGACCATTTGGAAAGCCGCTGGGACAAAGGAAGGGGGGTCGCCTGGTGTGTGCGCTGGGGAGGTATCAGGGACTATTTAGTGAGCCTCGGGGACACCACAGTGTCGCTGGTCTCTGTTCGTGCTGGGGAACCAGGGACCTTTGGCCAGCCGCTGCGAGGAAGTCCAGGTCCTCATGTGCGTGCTGGGAGGTGCCAGGGAACATTTGGCGAGCCGCTGGAACCCTGCGTGGTCGCAGGGCCCGTGCAGGCGCTCTGGGGAGGGGCCAGGGACCATTTGATAGCCGCTGGGACCCCGAATGAAGTCGCTGGGGCCCGTACGCACGCTGGGGAAGTGCCAGGGACCATTTGGCGAGTCGCTGGGACACCGTGCGGGGTCGATGGGCCCCGTGAGCATGTTGGAGACGAGCCAGGTACAATTGCGCGAGCCGCTGGGACACCGCGTGAAGTCGCTGGGGCTTGTGCGCTCTGGGTATGTGCCAGGGCACATTTGGCGAGCCTCTGGGACCCTGTGCGAGGGTGCTGGGGCCCGTGTGATAGCTGGGGAGGTGCCAGGGACTGTTTGGCGAGCCGCTGGAACCCCGCACAAAGTAGCTGGAGCCCATGCGGGCTGGGGATTTGCCAGGGTACATTTGGCGAGCCTCTGTGACCCTGCGCGAGGTCGCTGGGGCCCGTGCGCATGCTGGGTAGGTGCCAGGGACCATTTGGAAAGCCGCTGGGACCCCGCGCAGGGTCGCTGGGCCCAGTGTGTGCGCTGGGGAGGTATCAGTGACTATTTAGTGAGCTGCGGGGACACCACACAGTGTTGCTGGTCTCTGTTCGCGTGCTGGGGAGGTGCTAGGGACCGTTTGGCGAGCCGCTGCGACCCCGAGCGAAGTCGGGGAGGAGCCAGGTACAATTGCACGAGCCGCTGGGACCCCGCGTGAAGTCGCTGGGGCTCGTGCGCTCTGGGTATGTGCCAGGGACCATTTGGCGAGCCTCTGGGACCCTGCGCGAGGGCGCTGGGGCCCGTGTGATAGCTGGGGAGGTGCCAGGGACCGTTTGGCGAGCCGCTCTAACCCCACACGAAGTCGCTGCGGCCTGTGCGTGTGCTGGGGAGGTGCCAGGGACCATTTGGCGAGGCACTGTGACCCCGCGCAAAGTAGCTGGAGCCCGTGCGGCTGGGGATTTGCCAGCGTACATTTGGCAAGCCTCTGTGACCCTGCGCGAGGTCGATGGGCCTGTGCGATCGCTGGGGAGGTGCCAGGGACCGTTTGGCGAGCAGCAGGAACCCCACACGAAGTCTCTGGGACCCATGCGTGTGCGGGGGAGGTGCCAGGGTCCATTTGGCGAGCCGATCGGGACCTGCGCAGGGTCTCTGGAGCACATGTGCGCGCTGGGAAGGTGCCAGGGATCATTTGGCAAGCTGCTGGGACCCTGCGCGAGGTCGCTGGGCCCAGTGCGTGCACTGGGGAGGTATCAGGGACCATTTAGCGAGCCCCTGGGACCCTGCGTAGTGTCGCTGGGCTCTGTTCGCGTGCTGGGGAGGTGCCTGGGACCGTTTGGTGAGCTGCTGGGACCCCGCGGGGGGTGGCTGGATCCCGTTCGCGCGCAGGGGAGGTGCCAGGGACTATTTGGTGAGCCGCTGGGACCCCGAGCGAAGTCGCTGGGGCCTGTGTGCTCGCTGGGGAAGTGCCAGGGACCATTTGGCTAGCAGCAGGAATCCCAGGCGAAGTCGCTGGGGCCCGTGCATGTGCTGGGGAGGTGCCAGGGATCATTTGGCGAGCTGCTGGTACCACGCACGGGGTCGATGGGCCCCGTGCTCGCGCTTGGGAGGAGCCATGGACCATTTGGTGAGCCGCTTCGACCCCGCACGTTGTCGCTGGCCCCCGTTTGCGCGGTGGAGAGGGGCCAGGGACCATTTGGCAAGCCGCTGGGACCCCGGGCAGGGTTGTTGGGTACCATGCGCGCGCTGTGGAGGGACCAGGGACCATTTCTAGAGCCACTGGGCTCCCGCACGAAGTTGCTGGTGCCCGTTTGCACGCTGGGGATGTGTCAGGGACCACTTGGCAAGCCGCTGGGACACCACGCGATGTCTCTGGGGCCCTGTGCGTGCGCTGGGGAGGGGACAGGGACCATTTGGCAAGTCCGCTGGGACCCCGCGAAGTTGCTGGGGCCCTGTGAGCATGTTGGAGGCGAGCCTGGGGATGTACCAGGGACCAATTGTCGCTGGGGCGAGCCTCTGGGACCAGGGGGCGAGGTCGCTGGGACCCATGCAAGGGCGCTGGGGAGGTGCCAGGGAGGTGCCAGGGACTGTTTGAACCCTCGCTGGAAGTCGCAGGTCCTCAGCCGTGCGTGCTGGGGAGGTGCCAGGGACCATTTGGCGAGCTGCTGGGACCCCGCACAAAGTAGCTGGGCTCGTGCGGGCTGGGAGGGGCCAGGGACCATTTGATAGCCTCTGGGACCCCGAATGAGGTCGCTGGGCCCGTTTGATCGCTGGGGAGGTGCCAGGGACCATTTGGCAGCGCTGGGAATCCCAGGTGAAGTCGATGGGCCCGTGAGCGTTGTGGAGGAGCCAGATACCATTTGCGAGCAGCTGGGACCCCTCGCGGGGTCGCTGGGGCCCAGTCCGCTCTGGGGAGTGCCAGGGACCATTTGAGAGCCGCTGGGACCCTGTGCGTGGGTGCTGGGGCCCTGGTGATAGCTGGGGAGGTGCCAGGGACTGTTTGGCGAGCCACTGGGACCCCGCACAAAGTAGCTGGAGCCCATGCGGGCTGTGGAGGGGCCAGGGACATTTGGCGAACCTCTGGGACCCTGACCGGTCGCTGGGGCCCTTCCGATGCTGGGTAGGGCCAGGGACCATTTTGCAAGCAGCCTGTACCCCCGCCTGAAGTCACTGTGGCCCGTGTGCGCTGGGGATGTGCCAGTGACCATTTAGTGAACCGCTGGGTCCCCACACAGTGTCGCTGGTCTCTGTTCGCTGCTGGGGATGTGCCAGGGACCATTTTTGAAGCCGCTGGGACCCCGCGCGGGGTAGCTGGGCCACGCGCTATGGAGGAGCCAGGTGCCATTTTGTGAGATGCTGGGACCGTGCAAAGTCACTGGGCCCCGTGCCCTCTGGGATGGGCCAGGGACCATTTGGCAAGCAGGTGGGACCCTGCGCTGAAGTTGCTGGGGTCCGTGTGCACTGGGGATGTGCCAGGGACCATTTGGCGAGCCTCTGGGACCCCGCGAGGTCGCTGGGTCTCGTGCGCATGTTGGGGAGGGACCAGGTACCATTTGGCGAGCCACTGGGACCCCGCCAAGAAGTCGCTGGGGCCCGCGTGCTGGGGATTTGCCAGGGACCATATGGTGAGCCTCTGGGACCCTGCGCGAGGTTGCTGGGTCCCTGTGCAATCGCTGGGGGACGTGCCAGGGACGATTTGGCAAGCAGCAGGACCCCGTGCAGGGGTCGTGGGCGCTGCACGTGCACTGGGGAGGTGCAAGGGACCATTTGGCGAGCTGCTAGAACCCCACACGAGGGTCTCTGGGCCTCGTGCCCGTGCTGGGGAGGGGTCAGGGACCATTTGGCGAACTGCTGGTGCCCCGCGACGGTGTTGTTGGGCCCCAGTGCGCACGCAGGGAGGGGCCAGTGACCATTTAGCGAGCCGATGGGACCCTGGGCGTGGTCTCTAGGCCCTGTGCATGTAGGGGAGGTGCCATGTACCATTTGGGAGCAGCTGGGACCCCGCGGGGGTGTTGGGCCCTGTGCTTTCAAGCTGGGGAGGGTCATGGACCATTTGGCAAGCCTCTGGGACCCCGGGAGCGAGGGTCGCTGCCCCATGCATGTGCTTGGGAGGTGCCAGGATCCATTTGACGAAGTGTGCCCCAGTGTGCGTGCTGGTGTGGGGCCAGGGAATCCCTGGGTTGGGACCCCGTGCGATGTCGCTGGGGCCTGTGCATGTGCTGGGATTGGCCAGGGATCATTTGGGGAGCTGCTGGGACCCATGACGGGGTCGATGGGCCCCATGCACACTTGGGAGGTGCCAGGGACCATTTGGTGAGCCGCGGGACCCAGCGAAGTCACTGGGCCCCGTGCACACTAGGAAGGGGCCAGGGACCATTTGGCAAGCAGGTGGGACACCGGCAGGGTTGTTGGGCCCCATGCATGCGCTGGGAGGGTGCCATGGACCATTTGGCGAGCCTCTGGGACACCCGCGTGAGGTCACTGGGGCCCGTTTGCGCTGGGGATGTGCCAGGGACCATTTGGCAAGCCGCTGGGACCCCGGGTGTGGTGTGGGGCCTTGTTCGCGCTGAGGAGGTGCCAGGGACCATTTGGTGAGCCGCTGGAACCTGCGCGATGTCGCTGGGCCCCGTGGAGCATGCTGGAGACGAGCCAGGACCAATTGGCGAGCTGCTGGGACCCGTGTGAAGTCGCTGGGGCTCGTGCGCTTTGGGTATGTGCCAGGGCACATTTGGCGAGCCTCTGGGACCCTGCGCGAGGGCGCTGGGGCCCGTGTGATAGCTGGGGAGGTGCCAGGGACTGTTTGGCGAGCCGCTGGAACCCCACGCGAAGTCACTGCAGCCCGTGCGTGTGCTGGGGAGGTGCCAGGGACCATTTGGCGAGCCTGCTGTGACCCCGCACAAAGTAGCTGGAGCTCGTGCGGGCTGGGGATTTGCCAGGGTACATTTGGCGAGCCTCTGTGACCCTGCGCGAGGTCGCTGGGGCCCGTGCGATCGCTGGGGAGGTGCCAGGGACCGTTTGGCGAGCAGCAGGAATCCCAGGTGAAGTCGATGGGCCCGGTGCGTGCGCTGTGGAGGAGCCAGATACCATTTGGCAAGCAGCTGGGACCCCTCGCGGGGTCGCTGGGCCCAATCCATCGCTGGGGAGGTATCAGGGACCATTTTTTGGGACCCCGCTGGGACCTGGGGAGGTGCCAGGGTGTCGCTGGTCACTGGGACCCCCTGGTGGCTGGGCGCCGTTCGCACAGTGGCGGTGGGGGCCAGGGACTATTTGGCGAACCGCTGGGACCCCGACCGAAAGTCACTGGGCCCCTTCCGTGTACTAGAGAGGGGCCAGGGATCATTTTGAAGCAGCCTGTACCCCGCCTGAAGTCACTGTGGCCCGTGTGCGAGCTGGGGATGTGCCAGTGACCATTTGCGAACCGCTGGGTCCCTGCGCGAAGTCGCTGGGGCCCGTTCGCGCGCTGGGGATGTGCCAGGGACCATTTGCGAGCTGCTGGGACCCCGCGCGGGGTAGCTGGGCCACGTGCGCTATGGAGGAGCCAGGTACCATTTTGTGAGATGCTGGGTCACCGCGCAAAGTCACTGGGCCCCGTGCCCTAGGGATGGGCCAGGTACCATTTGGCAAGCAGGTGGGACCCCGCGCGAAGTTGCTGGGGTCCGTGCGTGCACTGGGGATGTGCCACGGACCATTTGGCGAGCCTCTGGGACCCTGCGCGAGGTCGCTGGGTCTCGTGCGCATGTTGGGGAGGGACCAGGTACCATTTGGCGAGCCACAGGGACCTCGCGCAAAGTCGCTGGGGCCCGTGCGCGTGCTGGGTATGTGCCAGGGACCATATGGTGAGCCTCTGGGACCCTGCGCGAGGTTGCTGGGTCCCGTGCAATCGCTGGGGACGTGCCAGGGACGATTTGGCAAGCCGCTCGGACCCCGTGCAGGGTCGTAGGGCGCCGTACGCGCACTGGGGAGGTGCAAGGGACCATTTGGCGAGCTGCTAGAACCCCACACGAAGTCTCTGGGCCTCGTGCCCGTGCTGGGGAGGGGTCAGGGACCATTTGGCGAACTGCTGGTGCCCCGCACGGTGTTGTTGGGCCCCGTGCGCACGCAGGGGAGGGGCCAGTGACCATTTGGCGTGCCGATGGGACCCCGCGCGTGGTCTCTAGGCCCCGTGTGCATGTAGGGGAGGTGCCATGTACCATTTGGGAGCAGCTGGGACCCCCCGCGCGGGGTCGTTGGGCCCTGTGCTCGCGCTGGGGGAGGTCATGGACCATTTGGCAAGCCTCTGGGACCCCGCGCAGGGTCGCTGTGCCCCATGCATGTGCTTGGGAGGTGCCAGGATCCATTTGACGAAGTGTGCCCCAGTGTGCGTGCTGGTGTGGGGCCAGGGACCATTTGGCTGGCCGTTGGGACCCCGTGCGATGTCGCTGTGGCCTGTGCGCGGCTTGCGGATTGGCCAGGGACAATTTGGGGAGCCGCTGGAGCCCCTGCAGCGGGGTCGTTGGGCTATGCACGCTTGGGAGGTGCCAGGGACCATTTGGCGAGCCGCGGGGACCCCTTGGCAGAAGTCACTGGGGCCCGTGCACACTAGGAAGGGCCAGGGACCATTTGGCAAGCAGGTGGGACACCGTGAAGTCTCTGGGGCCGATGCATGCGCTGGGGATGTGCCATGGACCATTTGGCGAGCCTCTGGGACACTGCGCGTGAGGTCACTGGGGCCCGAGTGCGCTGGGGATGTGCCAGGGACCATTTGCGAGCCGCTGGGACCCGGGTGTGGGTGCTGGGCCTTGTTCGCGCTGAGGAGGTGCCAGGGACCATTTGGCGAGCCGCTGGAACCCTGGCGATGTCGCTGGGGTCCGTCTTGGCGCTGGCGATGTGCCGAGGACCATTTGGCGAGCTGCTGGGACCCCGTGTGGAAGTCGCTGGGACCCGTGCGTAGCTGGGGATGTGCCAGGACCATTTGCGAGCAGCTGGGACCCCGTGCGATGTCGCTGGGGCCTGTGCTTGGCTTGGGGATTGCCAGGGACCATTTGAGGAGCCGCTGGGCCAGCGGGGGTCGCTGGGGCCCGTGCGTGCGCTGGGGAGGTGCCAGGGACCATTCGGCGAGCCACTGACCACGCTGGATGTCGCTGGTGCCCGTGTGCTCTGGGGATGTTCCAGGGACCATTTGGTGAGCCTCTGGGACCCCTGCGAAGGTCAATGGACCCTATGCACTCGCTGGGGAGGTGCCAGGGACTATTTGGCGAGCCACTGGGACCCGTGCTGTGGGGTCGCTGGGGCCCGTGTGGCGTGCTGGGGAGGTGCCAGGGACCATTTGGTGAGCCTCTGGGGCCCTGCTGGCGAGGTCGCTGGGGCCCGTGCGATCCCTGGGGGGGAGGTGACAGGGACCATTTGGCGAGCCCCTGGGACCCCTGCGCGTGTCGCTGGGTCCTCATGTGCGTGCTGGGGAGGTGCCAGGGAACATTTGGTGAGTCGCTGGAACCCTGCGAAAGGTCACTGGACCCGTGGCGCAGAGCTGGGGAGGGGGCCAGGGACTATTTGGCGAGCCGCTGGGACTCCGTACAGGGTCGCTGGGGCCCCGTGCGCATGCTGGTGAGGTGCCAGGGACCATTTGGTGAGCCTCTGGAACTCTGCCTTGAAGTCGCTGGGGCCCGTCGTGCGCTGGGGATGTGCCAGGGACCCGCGAGCCACTGGGACCCAGGTGCGCTGGGACCCGGGACACTGTGTGCGGAGGTGCCAGGGACCATTTGCTGAAGCCTCTGGGACCCTGCGAAGGTCGCTGGACGCGTGTGCTCGCTGGGAGGTGCCATGGATAATTTGGCGAGCCGCTGGGACCCACGGCTTGAAGTCGGGCAGACCGTGACCCCTGCGATGCTGGTGAGGTGCCAGGGACCATTTGGCGATCCTCTGGGACCCTGGCAGGGTTGCTGGGCCCTGTGCGCGCGCTGGGGATGTGCCAGGGACCATTTGGTGAGCCTCTGGGACCCTGACCATGCGAAGGTCACTGGACCCATTTTTCGCTGGGAGGTGCCAGGGACCATTTGGCGAGCCGCTGGGACTCTTACAAGGTCGCTGGGGGCCCTTAGAGCTGCTGGGGATGTGCCAGGGACCATGGGTGCAAGCCACTGGGACCATTTGATGTCGCTGGGACCTCTGGAACTTTTGGGAGGGGATTTGGGGAGCCCATTTGGGAGCGCTGGGGGATGTGCCAGGGACCATTTGGCGAGGTCCATTTGGGACCCCGCGCGATGGGCTGGGACCTGTGTGCGCGGGGAGGTGCCAGGGACCAATTGGCGAGCCTCTGGGACCCCTGCGTGGTCACTGGACCCCGTGTGCTCGCTGGGGGAGGTGCCAGGGACTATTTGGCGAGCCGCTGGGACCCCGTCGCTGCAGGGTCGTTGGGCCCTGTGCGTGCTGGGTGGTGCCAGGGACCATTTTGGCGATCTCTGGGACCCTGCATGGGGAGGTGGGATCCCTGACGAAGTGTGCCCCAGCTGAGGAGGTGCCAGGGACCATTTGAGCCACTGGAACCCCGCAGGCGATGTCGCTGGGGCCTGTGCGCGGCGTGCTGGGAGGTGCCAGGACGATTTGGCGTGTCGCTTGGAACCCGATGGGTCTATAGGCCCGTGCACACGCTTGGGGAGGTGCCAGGGACCATTTGGCGAGCCGCTGGGACCCCGCAAGGAAGTCGCTGCCCTGTGCACACAGGGGGAGGTGCCAGGGACATTTGGGGAGCAGCCGCTGGGACTCACGCCTGGTAGCTGGGGCCCGTGTGTGCACTGGGGAGGCGCTGGGGACCATTTGGTGGGTTGCTGGTATCACGCGGGTCGTGGGTCGGGCCCGTGCGCATGCTGAGGAGGTGCCAGGGACAATTTGGAAAGCCGATGGGACCTCGGGTGGGGTTGTTTGGCCCGTGTCCGCACTGGGAGGGCCCATGGA
This sequence comes from Huso huso, assembly GCA_036884735.1. Taxonomy (NCBI): domain Eukaryota; kingdom Metazoa; phylum Chordata; class Actinopteri; order Acipenseriformes; family Acipenseridae; genus Huso; species Huso huso. The sequence continues at coordinate 69,245 of JAHFZB010000145.1, forward strand.
CCGTTTGGCGAGCCTCTGGGACCCAGGCGAGGGTAGTTGGGCCCGTGCGCGCGCTGGGGATGAGTCAGTTACCATTTGGCCAGCTTCTGGGAATCTGTGAAGTCGCTGGGGCCCATGCGATTGCTGGGGGGAGGTACCAGGACCATTTGCAAGCCTCTGGGATGCCCGCGAGGTCGCTGGGGCCCCTGTACGTGCTGGGGATGTGCCAGGGACCATTTGCGAGCCGCTGGAGCCACGTCGCGCGTGGTCGCTGGGGATGTGCGCGTGTGGGAGGTACCAAGGACCATTTGGCGAGCCCTTGGGATCACGCTGGGGTCGCTGGGACCAGTGCGTGCGCTGGGAGGTACCAGGACCATTTGGCGAGCTGCTGGGACCCCGCGGCGTGGTCGCTGGGCCCTGTGCGTGCTGGGTAGGAGCCAGGGACCGTTTGGCGAGCAGCAGGAACCTCACACGAAGTCGCTGGGGCCCATACGTGTCCTGGGGAGGTGCCAGGGTCCATTTGGCGAGCGCTGGGACCTGCGCAGGGTCTCTGGAGCACATGTGCGCGCTGGGAAGGTGCCAGGGATCATTTGGCGAGCCCCTGGGACCCTGCGTAGTGTCGCTGGGCTCTGTTCGCGCGCTGGGGAGGTGCCTGGGACCGTTTGGTGAGCAGCTGGGACCCCGCGGGGAGTGGCTGGACCCCGTTCGCGCAGGGGAGGGGCCAGGGACTATTTGGTGAGCCGCTGGGACCTGTGCAAAGTCGCTGGGGCCCGTGGGCGCGCTGGGGAAGTGCCAGGGACCATTTGATGGGCCGCAGGAACCCTGCGCGAGGTCGCTGAGGCCCGTGCGATCGCTGGGGAGGTGCCAGGGACCGTTTGGCTAGCAGCAGGAATCCCAGGCGAAGTCGCTGGGGCCCGTGCATGTGCTGGGGAGGTGCCAGGGATAATTTGGCGAGCTGCTGGTACCCCAAGACGGGTCGATGGGCCCCGTGCTCGCGTTTGCGCGGTGGAGAGGGGCCAGGGACCATTTGGCAAGCCGCTGGGACCCCGGGCAGGGTTGTTGGGTACCATGCGCGTGCTGTGGAGGGACCAGGGACCATTTCTAGAGCCACTGGGCTCTGCATGAGGTTGCTGGTGCCCATTTGCACGCTGGGGATGTGCCAGATACCATTTGGTGATCCGCTGGGACTGGGCGAAAGTCGCTGGGGTCCCAGCGACTTGGGATGTGTCAGGGACCATTTGGCAAGCCGCTGGGACACCACGCGATGTCGCTGGGGCCCCTGCGTGCGCTGGGGAGGGGACAGGGACCATTTGGCTGGGACGCTGGACCCGAGAAGTTGCTGGGGCCGTGTGCGCTGGGATGTACCAGGGAACCAATTGGCGAGCCTCTGGGACCCTGCGCGAGGTCGCTGGGGCCCATGCAATCGCTGGGGAGGTGCCAGGGACCGTTTGGCGAGCCGCTGGAACCCCTTGTGAAGTCGCAGGGCCCTCATGTGCGTGCTGGGGAGGTGCCAGGGAACATTTGGTGAGCCGCTGGAACCCCCGCGCGAAGTCGCAGGTCCTCATGTGCGTGCTGGGGAGGGGCCAGGGACCATTTGATAGCCGCTGGTACCCCGAATGAAGTCGCTGGGGCCCGTACGCACGCTGGGGAAGTGCCAGGGACCATTTGGTGAGTCGCTGGGACACCGCGCGGGGTCGATGGGCCCCGTGAGCATGTTGGAGACGAGCCAGGTACAATTGCCCGAGCCGCTGGCACCTCGCGTGAAGTCGCTGGGGCCCGTACGCACGCTGGGGAAGTGCCAGGGACCATTTGGTGAGAGCTGGGACACGCGGGGTCGATGGGCCCGTGAGCATGTTGGAGACGAGCCAGGTACAATTGCCCGTGGCCGCTGGCACCTCGCGTGAAGTCGCTGGGGCTCGTGCGATGCTGGGTATGTGCCAGGGCACATTTGGCGAGCCTCTGGGACCCCGCGCAGGGTTGTTTGGCCCCGTGTCCGCACCGGGGAGGGCCCATGGACCGTTTGGCGAGCCTCTGGGACCCCGCGCGGGGTAGTTGGGCCCGTCTTGGCGCGCTGGGAGGAGTCAGTTACCATTTGGCCAGCTTCTGGGAATCTGCGCGAAGTCGCTGGGGCCCGTGCGATTGCTGGGGAGGTACCATAGACCATTTTGCAAGCCTCTGGGATGCTGCGCGAGGTCGCTGGGGCCCCTGTACGTGCTGGGGATGTGCCAGGGACCATTTGCGAGCCGCTGGGTCGTCGCGCGTGGTCGCTGTGCCGGCGATGCTGGGAGGTACCAGGACCATTTGGCGAGCCCTTTGGATCACGCGGGGGGTCGCTGGGACCAGTGCGTGCGCTGGGAGGTACCAAGGACCATTTGGCGAGCTGCTGGGACCCCGCGCGTGGTCGCTGGGCCCTGTGCGACCGCTGGGTAGGAGCCAGGGACCGTTTGGCGAGCAGCAGGAACCTCACACGAAGTCGCTGGGGCCCATACGTGTGCGGGGGAGGTGCCAGGGTCCATTTGGCGAGCCAATCGGGACCTGCGCAGGGTCTCTGGAGCACATGTGCGCGCTGGGAAGGTGCCAGGGATCATTTGGCGAGCCCCTGGGACCCTGCGTAGTGTCGCTGGGCTCTGTTCGCGCGCTGGGGAGGTGCCTGGGACCGTTTGGTGAGCAGCTGGGACCCCGGGAGTGGCTGGGACCCGGCTGGGCGCAGGGGAGGGGCCAGGGACTATTTGGTGAGCCGCTGGGACCCCGAGCGAAGTCGCTGGGGCCCGTGTGCGCGCTGGGGAAGTGCCAGGGACCATTTGATGGGCCAGTTGTTGGGAACCCTGCGCGGAGGAGGTCGCTGAGGCCGTGCTGGTGATCGCTGGGGAGGTGCCAGGGACCGTTTGGCTAGCAGCAGGAATCCCAGGGAGTCGCTGGGGCCCGTGCATGTGCTGGGGAGGTGCCAGGGATAATTTGGCGAGCTGCTGGTACCGGGAATACGGCTTTGGGCGATGGGGAGAGGGGCCAGGGACCATTTGGCAAGTCCTCCGCTGGGACCCGGGCAGGGTTGTTGGGCCCCATGCGCGTGCTGTGGAGGGACCAGGGACCATTTCTAGAGCCACTGGGCTCCCGGCAGATTGCTGGTGCCCATTTGCACGCTGGGATGTGCCAGATACCATTTGGTGATCCGCTGGGACCCTCGCGTGAAGTCGCTGGGGTCCCAGCGGGGAGGTGCCAGGGACTGTTTGGCAAGCCGCTGGGACCCCACAGCGATGTCGCTGGGGCCCCTTTGCGTCGCTGGGAGGGACCAGGGACCATTTGGCAACCCGCTGGGGAGCCCTCTGGGTTGCTGGGGAGCCCGTCTTGGTATTGGGGATGTACCAGGAACCAATTGGCGAGCCTCTGGGACCCTGCGCGAGGTCGCTGGGGCCCATGCAATCGCTGGGGAGGTGCCAGGGACCGTTTTGAGCGAGCAGCTGGAACCCTGCGCCAAGTCGCAGGTCCTCATGTCATGTGCGTGCTGGGGAGGTGCCAGGGAAACATTTGGCGAGCAGCTGGAACCCCGCTGGTGAAGTCGCAGGTCCCCCGTTTGGCACGGCTCTGGGAGGGGCCAGGGACCATTTGATAGCCGCTGGGACCCGAATGAAGTCGCTGGGGCCCTGTCGCACGCTGGGGAAGTGCCAGGGACCATTTGGTGAGTCGCTGGGACCCCGCCGAGGGTCGATGGGCCCGTGAGCATGTTGGAGACGAGCCAGGTACATTCTGCGAGCCGCTGGCACCCCGTGCGAAGTCGCTGGGGCCCGGCGCTCTGGGTATGTGCCAGGGCACATTTGGCGACCTCTGGGACCCTGAAGCCTCTGGGCGCTAGGGCCCGTGTGATAGCTGGGGAGGTGCCAGGGACTGTTTGGCGAGCCGCTGGAACCCCCACGTGGGAAGTCACTGCAGCCCGTGCGTGTGCTGGGGAGGTGCCAGGGACCATTTGCGAGCCGCTGGGACCCCCGCACAAAGTAGCTGGGCCCCGTGCGGACTGGGGATTTGCCAGGGTACATTTGGCGAGCCTCTGTGACCCCTTGTGAGGTCGCTGGGGCCCGTCTGGGACCCTCGATCGCTGGGGAGGTGCCAGGGACCGTTTGGCGAGCAGCAGGAATCCCAGGTGAAGTCGATGGGCCCGGTGTGTCGCTGTGGAGGAGCCAGATACCATTTGGCAAGCAGCTGGGACCCCTGCAATCGCTGGGGTCGCTGGGCCCAGTCCGTGCGCTGGGAGGTATCAGGGACCATTTTGAGAGCCGCTGGGACCCCGCTGGTGTCGCTGGGCTCTGTTTGCGTGCTGGGGGAGGTGCCAGGGACCGTTTGGTGAGTCGCTGTGACCCCGAGAGGGGTGGCTGGGCTGGCCCTTGCCCGCAGTGGAGGGGCCAGGGACTATTTGGCGAACCGCTGGGACCCCGACCGAAGTCCCTGGGCCCCCTTCCGTGTACTAGAGAGGGGCCAGGGATCATTTTGAAGCAGCCTGTACCCCGCCTGAAGTCACTGTGGCCCGTGTGCGAGCTGGGGATGTGCCAGTGACCATTTGCAAACCGCTGGGTCCCTGCGTGAAGTCGCTGGGGCCTGTTCATGCTGGGGATGTGCCAGGGACCATTTGCGAGCCACTGGGACCACGCGCGGGGTAGCTGGGCCACGTGCGCTATGGAGGAGCCAGGTACCATTTTGTGAGATGCTGGGTCACCGCGCAAAGTCACTGGGCCCCGTGCCCTAGGGAGGGGCCAGGTACCATTTGGCAAGCAGGTGGGTGGGCTTGTTGCTGGGGCCCCGCGTGCACTGGGATGTGCCACGGACCATTTGGCGAGCCTCTGGGACCCTGCGCGAGGTCGCTGGATCTCGTGCGCACGTTGGGGAGGGACCAGGTACCATTTGGCGAGCCACTGGGACCTCGCGCAAAGTCGCTGGGGCCCGTGCGCGTGCTGGGTATGTGCCAGGGACCATATGGTGAGCCTCTGGGACCCTGCGCGAGGTTGCTGGGTCCCGTGCAATCGCTGGGGACGTGCCAGGGACGATTTGGCAAGCCGCTCGGACCCCGTGCAGGGTCGTGAGGGCCCGCACGCCGCACTGGGGAGGTGCAAGGGACCATTTGGCGAGCTGCTAGAACCCCACACGTGGGTCTCTGGGCCTCGTGCCCGTGCTGGGGAGGGGTCAGGGACCATTTGGCGAACTGCTGGTACCCCGCACGGTGTTGTTGGGCCCCGTGCGCACGCAGGGGAGGGGCCAGTGACCATTTGGCGTGCCGATGGGACCCCGCGCGTGGTCTCTAGGCCCCGTGTGCATGTAGGGGAGGTGCCATGTACCATTTGGGGAGCAGCTGGGACCACGCGCAGGGTCGTTGGGCCCTGTGCTCGCGCTGGGGAGGGGTCATGGACCATTTGGCAAGCCTCTGGGACCCCGCGCAGGGTCGCTGTGCCCCATGCACGTGCTTGGGAGGTGCCAGGATCCATTTGTGAAGTGGGCTGGGGCCCGTCTGGGCCCAGTCCGTGCGCTGGGGATGTGCCAGGGACCATTTGCGATCCGCTGGGACCCGCGTGTGGGTCCTGGGCCCTGTCACGCTGTGCTGTGGGGTGCCAGGGACCATTTGGCGAAGCCCGTTGGAACCCCGCTGCGGGGGTCGTTGGGCCCCAGTGTGCTTTGCTGGTGTGGGGCCAGGGACCATTTGGCTGGCCGTTGGGACCCCGTGCGATGTCGCTGTGGCCTGTCTTGTGCTTATGGATTGGCCAGGGATCATTTGGGAGCCGCTGGAGCCCCGAGGGTAAGCTGGGCCCGTGCGTGTGCTGTTGGGATGTGCCAAGGACAATTGGCGAGCCACTGGGACCCTGGCGATGTCGCTGGGGCCCCTCGCGGCTCTGGGGATGTTCCAGGGACCAATTGGCGAGCCTCTGGGACCCTGAGAAAGGTCAATGGACCCTGTGCACTCGCTGGGGAGGTGCCAGTGACTATTTGGCGAGCCGCTGGGACTCCGTACGGGGTCGCTGGGGCCCGTGCGCGTGCTGGTGAGGTGCCAGGGACCATTTGGTGAGCCTCAGGGGCTCTGCGCGAGGTCGCTGGGGCCCGTGCGATCCCTGGGGAGGTGCCAGGGATCGTTTGGCGAGCCGCTGGAACCCCACGCGAAGTCGCTGGGGCCCGTGCGCGTGCTGGGGAGGTGCCAGGGACCATTTGGCGAGCCGCTGGAACCCTGGGTCTATAGGCCCCGTGCACACGGTGGGGAGGTGCCAGGGACCATTTGGCGAGCCGCTGGGACCCGCACGGGGTCGCTGGGCCCCGTGCACGCGCTGGGGAGGGACCAGGTACCATTTGGCAAGCCGCTGGGACCCATGTGATGTCGCTAGCCTGTGTGCGGCTTGCTGGATGGGCCAGGGACCATTTGGTGAGCCGCTGGGACCCCTTGTGCGAGTCACTTGGACCGTCGCGCGCTAGGAAGGGCCATGGACCATTTGGCAAGCAGGTGGGACACCGCACGAAGTCGCTGGGGCCCCCGTGTGCGCTTGGGATATGCCAGGGACCATTTGGAGAGCTGCTGGAACCCCTGCACGGGTCGCTGGGCCCTGTGTGTGCTGATGGGGAGGAGCCAGCTACCATTTGGCGAGTCGCTGGGACCCCGCTGTGGGTCGCTGGGGCCTGTCTTTGTGGCTTTTGGATGTGCCAGGGACCATTTGGTGAGCCTCTGGGACCCCTGCGAAAGGTCACTGGACCCAGTGTGCTCGCTGGGGAGGTGCCAGGGACTATTTGGCGAGCCGCTGGGACTCCGTGACAGGGTCACTGGGGCCCGTCGCATGCTGGTGAGGTGCCAGGGACCATTTGGTGAGCCTCTGGGACTCTGCTTGCTTGAAGTCGCTGGGGCCCGTGCGTGCCCTGGGGATGTGCCAGGGACCATTCGGCGAGCCACTGGGACCCCAGCAGCGATGTCGCTGGGACCTGTGTGCGCTGGGGAGGTGCCAGGGACCATTTAGCGAGCCTCTGGGACCCTGCGAAGGTCACTGGACCGCGTGTGCTGGCTGAGGAGGTGCCAGGGACCATTTGGCGAAGCCGCTGGGACCCCGTCGGCGGGGTCGCTGGGCCCTTGCGTGCTGGTGAGGTGCCAGGGACCATTTGGCGATCCTCTGGGACCCTGCATGAGGTCGCTGGGCCCTGTGCGCGAGCTGGGGAGGTGCCAGGGATCGTTTGGCGAGCCACTGGAACCCAACGCGAAGTCGCTGGGGCCCGTGCGCGTGCTGGGGAGGTGCCGGGACGATTTGGCGGTCGCCTGGAACCCTTGAGTCTATAGGCCCCGTGCGCACGGTGGGAGGTGCCAGGGACCATTTGGCGAGCCACTGGGATCCCTTTTGCGAAGTCGCTGCCCCGTGGGCACGCTGGGGAGGTGCCAGGGACATTTTGGGGAGCCGCTGTGACTCCACGCCTGGTAGCTGGGGCCCGTGCGTGCACTGGGAAGGCGCCAGGGACCATTTGGAGGGTTGCTGGTATCACGCATGGGGTCGATCGGGCCCGTGCGCATGCTGGTGAGGTGCCAGGGACCATTCGGCGAGCCCCTTTGGACCACGGGGGGTCGCTGGGACCAGTGCGCGCACTGGGGAGGTACCAGAGGACCATTTGGTGAACCGCTGGGACCCCGCTGGTTGCTGGGGCCCGTGCGTGCTGGGGATGTGCCAGGGACAATTTGGAAAGCCGATGGGACCTCGTGGGGTTGTTTGGCCCGTGTCCGCACTGGGAGGGCCCATGGACCGTTTGGCGAGCCTCTGGGACCCCGGGGGGTAGTTGGGCCCAGTCGCGCGGCTTGGGAGGAGTCAGTTACCATTTGGCCAGCTTCTGGGAATCTGCTTGTGCAGGTCGCTGGGGCCCGTGCGATTGCTGGGGAGGTACCAGGGACCATTTTGCAAGCCTCTGGGATGCTGCGCGAGGTCTGGGGCCCCTGCACGTGCTGGGGATGTGCCAGGGACCATTTGGCGAGCAGCTGGGTGGGGCGTGGTCGCTGGGCCGGTGCTGGGGCCCATGCTGGGAGGTACCAAGGACCATTTGGCGAGCCCTTTGGGATCACGCGAAGCGGGGGCCCCTGGGACCAGTGCGTGCGCTGGGAGGTACCAGGGACCATTTGGCGAGCTGCTGGGACCCTGGCGTGGTGGCTGGGCCCTGTGCGACCGCTGGGTAGGAGCCAGGGACCGTTTTGAGCCAGCTGGAACCTCACGCGAAGTCGCTGGGGCCCATACGTGCGCTGGGGAGGTGCCAGGGTCCATTTGGCGAGCCGCTGGGACCTGCGTGGGGTCTCTGGGCACATGTGTTTGGCGTGCGCTGGAGAGGTGCCAGGGATCATTTGGCGAGCCCTGGGACCCTGCGTGAGTGTCGCTGGGCTCTGTTCGCGCTGGGGAGGTGCCTGGGACCGTTTGGTGAGCCGCTGGGACCCGTGGGGGGGGGGTGGCTGGGCACGTCACGGCGCTGGGGAGGGGCCAGGGACTATTTGGTGAGCTGCTGGGACCCCCGAAGTCGCTGGGGCCCCGTGCCCGTGCTGGGAAGTGCCAGGGACCATTTGATGGGCAAGAGGAACCCCGCGCGAGGTCGCTGAGGCCCGTGCGATCGCTGGGGAGGTGCCAGGGACCGTTTGGCTAGCAGCAGGAATCCCAGGCGAAGTCGCTGGGGCCCGTGCATGTGCTGGGGAGGTGCCAGGGATAATTTGGCGAGCTGTTGGTACCCCTGCACGGGTCGATGGGCCCGTGCTTTCGCGTTCTGTGGTGGAGAGGGGCCAGGGACCATTTGGCAAGCCGCTGGGACCCGGGCTGGGTTGTTGGGTACCATCGTGCTGTGGAGGGACCAGGGACCATTTCTAGAGCCACTGGGCTCCGAGCGAAGTTGCTGGTGCCCATTTGCACGCTGGGGATGTGCCAGATACCATTTGGCAATCCGCTGGGACCCATGAAAGTGCTGGGGTCCCAGCGACTTGGGATGTGCCAGGGACCATTTGGCAAGCCGCTGGGACCCCGCGCGAGGTCGCTGGGTCCGTGCACACTGGGGAGGGACCAGGTACCATTTGGCGAGCCACTGGGACCTCACGCAAGAAGTCGCTGGGGCCCGTGCGCATGCTGGGTATGTGCCAGGGACCATATGGTGAGCCTCTGGGACCCTGCACGAGGTTGCTGGGCCCGTGCAATCGCTGGGGATGTGCCAGGGACAATTTGGCAAGCCGCTCTGGGACCCCGGGTGTGGGGTCGCTGGGCCGTCTTGCGCACTGGGAGGTGCAAGGGACCATTTGGCGAGCTGCTAGAACCCCACACGAAGTCTCTGGGCCTCGTGCCCGTGCTGGGGAGGGGTCAGGGACCATTTGGCGAACTGCTAGTACCCCGCACGGTGTCGTTGGGCCGATGCGCACGCAGGGGGAGGGGCCAGTGACCATTTGGCGTGCCGATGGGACCCCAGCGTGGTCTCTAGGCCCGATGTGTGCATGTAGGGGAGGTGCCATGTACCATTTGGGGAGCAGCTGGGACCACACGCAGGGTCGTTGGGCCCTGTGCTCGCACTGGGGAGGGGTCATGGACCATTTGGCAAGCCTCTGGGACCCCGCGCAGGGTCGCTGTGCCCCATGCACGTGCTTGGGAGGTGCCAGGATCCATTTGACGAAGTCGCTGGGGCCCGTGCGCGCGCTGGGGATGTGCCAGGGACCATTTGGCGAGGCACTGGGACCCCGCGCGATGTCGCTGGGGCCTATGCGTGCTGGGGAGGTGCCAGGGACCAATTAGCGAGCCTCTGGGACCCTGCGCAAGGACCCTGGGCCCCATGCACCTGCTGGGGATGTGCCAGGGACCATTTGCGATCCGCTGGGACCCCGCGTGTGGGTCCTGGGCCCTGTACGCGTGCTGTGGGGGTGCCAGGGACCATTTGGCGAGCCGTTGGAACCCCGCACGGGGTCGTTGGGCCCCAGTGTGCGTGCTGGTGTGGGGCCAGGGACCATTTGGCTGGCCGTTGGGACCCCGTGCGATGTCGCTGTGGCCTGTGCGCGGCTTGCGGATTGGCCAGGGACAATTTGGGAGCTGCTAGGACCCCTGCGACGGGTCGTTGGGCCCCATGCACACGCTTGGGAGGTGCCAGGGACCATTTGGCGAGCCGCCGGGACCCCGCGCGAAGTCACTGGGCCCCGTGCACACTAGGAAGGGGCCAGGGACCATTTGGCAAGCAGGTGGGACACCGCGCGAAGTCTCTGGGGCCCGTGCATGCGCTGGGGATGTGCCATGGACCATTTGGCGAGCCTCTGGGACACTGCGCAAGGTCACTGGGGCCCGAGCGCGCTGGGGATGTGCCAGGGACCATTTGCGAGCCGCTGGGACCCCGGGTGTGGGTGCTGGGCCTTGTTCGCGCGCTGAGGAGTTGCCAGGGACGATTTGGCGAGCCGCTGGAACCTGCGCGATGTCGCTGGGGTCCGTGCGCGCTGGCGATGTGCCAGGGACCAATTGGCGAGCTGCTGGGAACCCTGTGTGAAGTCGCTGGGGCCCGTGCGTGCACTGGGGATGTGCCAGGGACAATTCGGCGAGCCACTGGGACCCCGCGCGATGTCGCTGGGGCCTGTGCGCTCTGGGGATGTTCCAGGGACCAATTGGCGAGCCTCTGGGACCCTGCGAAAGGTCAATGGACCCCGTGCACTCGCTGGGGAGATGCCAGTGACTATTTGGCGAGCCGCTGGGACTCCGTACGGGGACGCTGGGGCCCGTGCGCGTGCTGGTGAGGTGCCAGGGACCATTTGGCGAGCCGCTGGAACCCCACGCGAAGTCGCTGGGGCCCGTGCGCGTGCTGGGGAGGTGCCGGGGACGATTTGGCGAGCCGCTGGGACCGGGCGCTGGGTAGGAGCCAGGGACCAGTTGGTGAGCCACTGGGACCCCGCACGGGGTCGCTGGGGTTGGTGCGCATGCTGGTGAGGTGCCAGGGATCATTTGGTGAGGCGCTGGGACCCCGCTTGTGGGTCGCTGGGCTCGTGGCGCCGCACTGGGAGGTGCAAGGGACCATTTGGCGAGCCGCTGGGACCCTGCCCGGGTGGCTGGGCCCCATTGGCGCTGGGGAGGAGCCAGAGACAATTTGGCGAGCCGCTGGGACCCCGCACAGTGTGGCTGGTGCCCGTGCGAGTGCTGGTGAGGAGCCAGGTACCATTTGGCGAGCCGCTGAGACCATACTGCGGTCGCTGGGGCCCGGGGCGTGCACTGGGGATGTGCCAGGCACCATTTGGTCGAGACTCTGGGTCCCCGTGCGCGCACTGGGGAGGTGCCAGGGACCATTTGGCGAGCTGCTGGGATCCCGCACAGTGTGGCTGGTGCCCGTGCGAGTGCTGGTGAGGAGCCAGGGACTATTTGGCGAGCCGCTGGGACCGGGCGCTGGGTAGGAGCCAGGGACCAGTTGGTGAGCCACTGGGACCCTGCACGGGGTCGCTGGGGTTGGTGCGCATGCTGGTGAGGTGCCAGGGATCATTTGGTGAGGCGCTGGGACCCTGCGCGGGGTCGCTGGGCTCCGTGCGCGCACTGGGGAGGTGCAAGGGACCATTTGGCGAGCCGCTGGGACCCTGCCCGGGGTGGCTGGGCCCATTGCGCGCGCTGGGGAGGAGCCAGAGACAATTTGGCGAGCCGCTGGGACCCCGCACAGTGTGGCTGGTGCCCGTGCGAGTGCTGGTGAGGAGCCAGGTACCATTTGGCGAGCCGCTGAGACCATACGCGAAGTCGCTGGGGCCCGTGCGTGCACTGGGGATGTGCCAGGCACCATTTGGTCGAGACTCTGGGTCCCCGTGCGCGCACTGGGGAGGTGCCAGGGACCATTTGGCGAGCTGCTGGGATCCCGCACAGTGTGGCTGGTGCCCGTGCGAGTGCTGGTGAGGAGCCAGGGACTATTTGGCGAGCCGCTGGGACCGGGCGCTGGGTAGGAGCCAGGGAACATTTGGGGAGCCGCTGGGACCCTGCACGGAGTCGCTGGGGGCTGTGCGTGTGCTGGTGATGTACAAGGGATCATTTGGCTAGCCGCTGGTACCCGTGTAGGGGTCGATGGGCCCAGTCGTGCGCTGGGAGGTACCAGGGACCATTTGCGAGCAGCTGGGACCCAGCGTGTGGTTGCTGGGACCCTATGCTCGCGCTGGTAGGAGCCAGGGTCCATTTGGCGAGCAGCTGGGACCCCGCTGCGGGGTGGCTGGGGCCCGTCGCATCCTGGTGAGGTGCCAGGGATCATTTGACGAGCAGCTGGGACCCCGTGTGGGGTCGCAGGTCCCTGTGCGCGCACTGGGGTGGTGCCAGGAACCATTTCACGAGCCGCTGAGACCCCGCTAGGGGTTGCTGGGCCCAGTGTGTGCTCTGGGGAGGTACTAGGGAGCATTTGGCGAGCCACTGGGACACCATGCAAAGTCGCTGCCCCGTGCGCGCTGGGGAGGTGAAAGGGACCTTTTGGGGAGCCGCTGGGACTCATACCTGGCAGCTGGGGCCCGTGGCGTGCTGGGGAGGTTCCAGGGACCATTTGGTGAGCCGTTGGGACCTCGCGCGGGGTCGCTGGGACCAGTGCGCGCGCTGGGAGGTGCCAGGACCATTCGCGAACCGCTGGGACCCTGCGCTGGTTCGCTGGGCCCCCGTGCGGGGGCGCTGGGAGGAGCCAGGTATCATTTGGAGAGCCGCTGGGCCTCCGTGCGGGGTCCCTGGGCCCGTCGTTCACTAGGGAGGAGCCAGATACCATTTGGGCAGCCGCTGGGTGCAGCTGGGACCCAGCGCGAGGGTCGTTGGGCCCGCTTGCGCGGTGGGGATGTGCCAGGGAACATTCAAGAGCTGCTGGGGGCGTGTGGTTTCTGAGCCCAGTGCGCAGGCTTGGTAGGAGCCAGGGAACATTTGCAGAGCCGCTGGGACCACGCGGGCGTCGCTGGGACCAGTGCGTGCCCTGGGATGTACCAGGACCATTTGGCGAACTGCTGGGACCCGGCGGCGTGGTCGCTGGGACCCATGCTTACAATGGGGAGGTGATAGGGACCATTTGGTGAGCCGCTGGAATCCCCTGCCGGGGTCACTGTGCTTTGTCTTGGCGTACTGGAGAGAGGCCAGGGACCATTTGCGAGCTGCTGGGACCCAGCTGGCGTGGTTGAAGGGCCCTGTGTGAGCGCTGGGTAGGAGCCAGGGACCAGTTGGTGAGCTGCTGGGACCCAGCGTGGTTTCTGGGCCCAGTGCGCACGCTTGGTAGGAGCCAGCAAACATTTTGAGAGCCCTGGGAAAATGCGGGCGTCGCTGAGACCAGTGCTTGCGCTTGGGAGGTACAAGGACCATTTGGCGAGCTGCTGGGACCTTGAGCGGGGTCGCTGGGCCCTGTGTGCGCTGGGGAGGTGCCAGGGACGATTTGGTGAGCCGCTGGGACCCTGTGCGATGTCGCTGGGCCCGTGCGCGAGCTGGGGAGGTGCCAGGGACCACTTGGCAAGCCGCTGGCACCCCGACGAGGTCGCTGTTCCCGATGTGCACACTGGGGAGGGATCAGAGACCATTTGCTGAAGCTGCTGGGACCCAGCATGTGGTTGCTGGGCCCTGTGCGCGTGCTGGGTAGGAGCCAGGAACCAGTTGGTGAGCCGCTGGGACCCCCGCAGACGGGTCGCTGGGGTCGGTGCGCATGCTGGCGAGGTGCCAGGGATCATTTGGCTAGCCGCTGGGACCCCCCGCGCGGGGTCGCTGGGCCCGTCTGGCGCACTGGGGAGGTGCAAGGGACCATTTGGCGAGCTGCTGGGACCCTGCCCGTGGTCGCTGGGGTCAGTGCGCATGCTGGTGAGGTGCCAGGGATCATTTGGCTAGCCGCTGGGACCCTGCGCGGGGTCGCTGGGCCCCGTGCGCGTGCTGGGGAGGGGCCAGGAACGATTTGCAAGCCGCTGGGACCCCGCGTGTGGTTGCTGGGCCCTGTGCTTTCGGCATGGCGAAGGAGCCAGGGACGATTTGGTGAGCCGCTGGGACCCTGCACGGTGTGGCTGGTGCCCGTGCGAGTGCAGGTGAGTTGCCAGGTACCATTTGGCGAGCCGCTGAGACCATACGCGAAGTCGCTGGGGCCCGTGCGCACTGGGGATGTGCTAGGGACCATTTGGCGAGACTTTGAGTCTCCGTGAGCGCGCTGGGGAGGTGCCAGGGACCATTTGCGAGCACCTGGGACCACGCGTGTGGTTGCTAGGACCTGTGCTCGCGCTTGGTAGGAGCCAGGGACCATTTGGCGAGCCACTGGGACCCCGCACGGGGTGGCTGGGGCCCGTGCGCGTCCTGGTGAGGTGCCAGGGTTCATTTGACGAGCAGCTGGGACCCCGTGCGGGTTCGCTGGGGCCCTGTGCGGGCGCTGGGGAGGAGCCAGGTATCATTTGGAGAGCCGCTGGGACCCCGCGCGAAGTCACTGGGTCCCGTACGCGCGCTGGGGAGGTACCAGGGACCATTTGGCGAGCCGCTGGGACCCTCTTGAAGTCGCAGCTCCGTGGGCGCTGGGAGGTGCCAGGGACCTTTTTGGGAGCCACTGTGACTCCACGCCTGGGACCTAGGGCCCGTGGAGTGCACTGGGAAGGTGCCAGAGACCATTTGGTGAGCCGCTGGGATCCCGTGATGGGGTCGATGGGGCCAGTGCGCTTGCTGGTAAGGTGCCAGGGACCTTTCGGCGAATCGCTGGGACCCCTGCGGCGGGTCGCTGGGCCCCATGCGCGCTTAGGGAGGTGCCAGGGACCATTTGGCGAGCCGCTGGGACCCTGCGCGAAGTCGCTGGGACCGATGCAATGGCTGGTGAGGTGCCAGGGTTCATTTGATGAGCCGCTGTGACCCGGCAAAGTCCCTGGCCCTGTGCGGGCGCTGGGGAGGTGCCAGGGACCATTTCGCGAGCCGCTGTGATCCCGCGAGAAGTCGTTGTGCCCCGTGCGCCCCCTGGGGATCGGCCATGGACCTTTGTTCAGTCTTGAACAAAGAAGACTACGCGGCGATCTGATTCAAGCATTCAAAATCCTAAAAGGTATAGACAATGTCAACCCAGGGGACTTTTTTGACCTGAAAAAAAGAAACAAGGACCAGGGGTCACAAATGGAGATTAGATAAAGGGGCATTCAGAACAGAAAATAGGAGGCACTTTTTTACACAGAGAATTGTGAGGGTCTGGAAACAGCTCCCCAGTAATGTTGTTGAAGCTGACACCCTGGGATCCTTCAAGAAGCTGCTTGATGAGATTCTGGGATCAATAAGCTACTAACAACCAAACGAGCAAGATGGGCTGAATGGCCTCCTCTCGTTTGTAAACTTTCTTATGTTCTTATGTTCTTATTTGCCGAGCCGCTGGGACCCCGTGCGAAGTCGCTGGGCCCCGTGCGCACTGGAGGGGGGGGGGCCAGGGACCATTTGGCAAGCAGCTGGGACCCCGCGCGCGTGCTGGTGAGGTACCAGGGACTATTTGGCGAGCCGCTGCGACTCAACGCCTGGTCACTGGGCCCCGTGCGCGCTGGGGAGGTGCCAGGGACCATTCGGCGAACCGCTGGGACCCTGCGCGGGTTCGCTGGGCCCCGTGTGGGTGCTGGGGAGGTACCAGGGACCATTTGGTGAGCCGCTGTGACTCCATGCTTGGTAGCTGGGGCCCGTGCGTGCACTGGGAAGGTGACAGAGACCATTTGGTGAGCCGCTGGAATCCCGCATGGGGTCGATGGGGCCCGTGCGCGTGCTGGTTAGGTGCCAGGGACCTTTCGGCGAACCGCTGGAACCCTGTGCGGGGTCACTGGGCCCCATGCTCGCGCTAGGGAGGTGCCAGGTACCATTTGGCGAGCCGGTGGGACCATGCGCAAAGTCGCTGGGGCCCGTGCGCGCGCTGGGGATGTGCCAGAGACCATTTGGTGAGCCTCTGGGACCCTGCGCAAGGTCGCTGGGGCCAATATAATCGCTGGGGAGGTGCCAGGGACCATTTCGCGAGCTGCTGTGACCTTGCGAGGGGTCGCTGGGCCCAGTGCGCGTGCTGGGGAGGGACCGGGGACCATTTGGCAAGCAGCTGAGACGCCGCATGGGGTCGTTGGGGCCCGTGTGCGTGCTGGTGAGGTGCCAGGGACCATTTGGCGTGCGCTAGGACCCCTGGGGGGTCGCTGGGCCCAGTCGGAGGCTGGGGAGGTGCCAAGGGACCATTTGGCGAGATGCTTGGGACCCAGCGCGCGCTGGGGAGGTGCCAGGACTATTTGGCGAGCTGCTGGGACCCCCGAGGGGCCCGTGGCCCCGCGTGCGCTGGGGAGGTGTCAGGGACCATTCGGCGACGCCGCTGGGCCCCCATGGGTCGCTGGGCCCCGTCGTTAAGGAGGAGCCAGATTCCATTTGGCGAGCCGCTGGGTGCCGCTGGGACCCCGCGCAGTGTCGTTGGGCCCCGTGTGCGCTGGGGATGTGCCAGAGAACATTTACGAGCTGCTGGGACCACGCACTAAGTTGCTGGGGCCCGTGCGCGCACTGGGGATGTGCCAGGGACCATTTGCGAGCCACTGGGACCCCGCGCGTGGTTTCTGAGCCCAGTGCGCAGGCTTGGTAGGATCCAGGGAACGTTTGGAGAGCCGCTGGGACCACGCGGGGCGTCGCTAGGACCAGTGCTTGCGCTATGGAGGTACCAAGGACCATTTGGTGAGCCGCTGGGTCCCCGCGCGGGGTCGCTGGGCCCCGTGCGCACTGTGGAAGTGCCAGGGACGATTTGGCGAGGCGCTGGGACCCCGATGTCTCTGGGCCCGTGCACGAGCTGGGAGGTGTAAGGGACCATTTGGCGTGCCTCTGGGACATTTGTGCGATTTTGCTGGGCCCGGTGCGCGTTCTGGGAGGTGCCAGGGACCATTTGCAGGCCGCTGGGACCCAGCGTGGTTGCTTGGCACTGTGCGCGTGCTGGTGTGGTGCTAGGAATCATTTCGCGCACTGGGGAGGTGCCAGGAATCATTTCCCGAGCCTCTCGGACCCCGATAAGTGTTGCTGGGCCCAGTGCGTGCTCTGGGGAGGTACAAGGACCATTTGGCGAGCCTCTGGGACTGCACGCGTGGTAGTTGGGCAATCAGGCGCGTGCTGGGGGGGCCATGGACCATTTGGAAGCCGCTGGGACCCCTGCGCGTGGTTGCTAGGCCCTGTCTTGCGGGGCTGTGTAGGAGCCAGGGACCAGTTGGCTGAGCCGCTGGGACCCAGTGCAGGGTTGTTGGGGCCCGACCACGCACTAAGGAGGCACTAGTGACCATTTGACGAGCCGCTGGACCCCGTGATGAAGTTGCTGTGGCCCTGTGCGTGCTGGTGAGGTGCCAGGGACCATTTGGCTGCTTCTCGGACCCCGTTCGGGGTCGCTGGGACCAGCGCACTGGGGAGGCGCCAGGGACCATTTGGCGGCGGCTGGGACCCCTGAAAGAAGCTGGGGCCCGTCCGCACTGGGGATGTGCCAGGGACCATTTGGCAAGCCGCTGGAACCCGCGAGAAGTCGCTAGGGCCCGTTGGCGTGCTGGGGATGTGCCACGGACAATTTGTGAGCCGCTGGACCCAACTTGAGGTTGCTGGGGCCGTGGCGCATGCTGGGAATGTGCCAGGGACCATTTGCGAGCGGCTGGGACCCCCTGCGTGGTTGCTGGGCCCTGTGCAAGCGCTGGGGAGGTGCCTGGGAGCATTTGGCGACCCGCTGGGGCCCCACATGGGGTCGCTGGGCCCCGTGTGCATGCTGGGGAGGTGCAAGGGACCATTTGGCAAGCTGCTGGGACCCTGTGCGAAGTCGTTGGTGCCAGTCTTGGCGTGCTGGGTATGCCAGGGACCATTTGGCGAGCCTCTGGGACCCTGCATGAGGTCGCTGGGGCCCCTGCGATCGCTGCGGAGGTGCCAGGGACCGTCTGGCGAGCCGCTGAAACCCCTGCTCGGGGTCGTTGGGCCCCGTGCACGTGCTGGGAGGTGCCAGGGACCATTTGGCGAGCCTCTGGGACCCTGCGCGAGGTAGCTCGGGCCCATGTGATCGCTGGGGAGGTGCCAGGGACCGTTTGGCGAGCCTCTGGAATCCACCCGAAGTCGCTGGAGTCCATTCTGGCGTGCTGGGGAGGTGCCAGGGACCATTTGGCGAGTTGCTTGGATCCCGCGCGGGGTATCTGGGGCCTGTGTGCGCACTGGGTAGGTGCCTGGGAGCATTTGGCGACCCGCTGGGGCCCCACATGGGGTCGCTGGGCCCGGTGCGCGCGTTGGGGAGATGCCAGGTACCATTTGGCGAGCTGCTGGGACCCTGAGCGAGGTCGCTTGGGCCCGTGCATTCGCTGGGGAGGTGCCAGGGGACCGTTTGGCGAGCCCCGCGGAACTCCACGTGAAGTTGCTGAGGCCCTTGCTGGCGTGCTGGGAAGGTGCCAGGGATCATTTGGCGAGTTGCTCGGATCCTGCGCGGGGTCTCTGGGGCCTGTGTGCGCACTGGGTAGGTGCCAGGGATCGTTTGGCGAGCCTCTGGAATCCACACGAAGTCGCTGAGGCCGTTCTTGGCGTGCTGGAATGTGCCAGGGACCATTTGGCGAGTTGCTCGGATCCCTGCATTTGGTGTCTCTGGGCCCGTCTTGCGGCGCTGGGGAGGAGCTAAGTACCATTTTGGCGAGCAGCTGGGACCCGTGCGCGCTCTGGGTATGTGCCAGGGACCATTTGGCGAGCCTCTGGGACCCTGCATGAGGTCGCTGGGGCCCCTGCGATCGCTGCGGAGGTGCCAGGGACCGTTTGGCGAGCCGCTGGAATCCACGCGAAGTCGCTGAGGCCCTTGCGCGCTGGGAAGGTGCCAGGGACCATTTGGCGAAGTTGCTCGGATCATGTGGGGTCTCTGGGGCCTGTGTGTGCACTGGGTATGTGCCAGGGATCATTTGACGAGCTGCGATCGCTGGGGAGGTTCCAGGGACCGTCTGACGAGCCGTTGGAACCCCTCACGAAGTCACTGCCCTGTACACGCGCTGAGGAGGTGCCACGGACTTTTTGTGGAGCCGCTGAGACTCAACGTCTGGTCGCTGGGTCCCGTGTATGCGCTGGGGAGGGGCCAGGGATCATTTGGCGAGCCGCTGGGATCCCGTGACGGGAGGTCGATGGAGCCCCTGCGCTCACTGGGGAGGTGCCAGGGACCATTTGGCAAGCTGCTGGCACCCCCACGAAGTCGCTGTGGTCCGTGCGTGCTCTGGGGATGTGGCAGGGACCATTTGTCAAGCCTCTGGGAACCTGCGCGAGGTCGCTGGGCCTCGTGCAATCGCTGGGAAGGTGCCAGGGACCGTTTGCCGAGCCACTGATACCTGCGCTGGGTCGCTGGGCCCCATGCGTGTGCTGGGGAGGGGCCAGGGACCATTTGGCGAGCCACTGGGACCTGCGCGGGTTCGCTTGGCCTCATGCACTTGCTAGGGAGGAACCAAGGACCATTTGGAGAGCCGCTGGGACCCCGTGCTTGGTCGCTGGGCCCCGTGCTCGTGCTTGGGAGGGGCCAGGGACCATTTGGCGAGCCGCTGGGACCTGTGGGGTCGCTGGGCCCGTCGGCGCTTGCTGGGGAGGGGCCAGGGACCATTTGGAGAGCCGCTGGGACCCCGTGCTGGGTCAGCTGGGTCGCTGGGCCCCGTGGCGTGCGCTGGGGAGGGGCCAGGGACTTTTTGGCAAGCCGCTGGGAACGCGCCAAGTCGCTGGTCGCTGGGGCCCTGGCGCACGCTGGGGTGGTACCAAGGACCATTTGTCAAGCCACTGGGAACCTGCGTGTCGTCGCTGGGCCCCATGGGCGCTGGGCTGGGAAGGAACATAGACCAGTTGGCAAGCCGCTGGGACCCCAGCGATGTCGCTGGGTCTCGTGCGCGCGCTCTGGTGATGTGCCAGGGACCATTTGCGAGCCGCTGGGACCACCATGAAAGACGCTGGGGCCCGTGCGTGCGCTGCGGATGTTCCAGGGACCATTTGCGAGCCGCTGGCACACCATGCAATGTCGCTGGGGCCCATGCGTGCGCTGGGTCGGAGCCAGGTGACATTTGGCGAGCCAATGGGACCATGCGCAAAGACGCTGGGCCTCGGGCAGCTGGGAAGGGACAGGGAGCATTTGGCAAGCCGCTGGCACCCCGCGCGAGGTCGCTTGGGCCGTCGATCGCTGAGAGGTACCAGGGACCATTTGGCGAGCCGCTTGGAACCTCTTGGGGTCTCTGGGGCCCGTGTGCGTGCTGGATAGGTGCCAGGGATCATTTGGCGAGCCGCTGGGACCCCATGCAGGGCCACTGGGCCCTGTGCGTCGCTGAGGGAGGAGCCAGGGACCATTTCACGAGCCCATGGGACCCTGAGCGGGGGTCGCTGGGCCTCCCTGCGCAAACTGGGGAGGAGCCAGGTAGCATTCGGACGAGCCTCGGGACCCCTTGCGAAGTCGCTGGGGCCAGTCTTGCGCTGGGATGTGCCAGGGACCATTTGGCGAGCCCCTGGTGCCCGTCTTGGGGTCACTGGGCCCCATCGCTGCTGTGGATGTGCCAGGGACCATTTGGCTAGCCGCTGGGCCCGTGCACGCTGGGGAGGGGCAGGGACCATTTCTTGAGCTGCTGGGAGCCATGGCGTGGTTGCTGGGCCCTGTCGTGCGCTGGGTAGGAGCCAGGGACCATTTGGTGAGCCGCTGGGACCCTTGTGGCAGTCGCAGAGTCCTGAGGCCGCACTGGGGAGGAGCCAGGTACCATTTGGTGAGCCGTTGGGACCCGCAAGAAATCACTGGGGTCCGTCTGGCGCTGGGGATGTGCCAGGGACCATTTGGCGAGCCGGTGGGACCCGTCTTGGGTCGCTTGGCCCCATGCGTGCTTGGGAGGTGCAAGGGACCATTTGGCGAGCCGCAGGGATACTGCAGCGAGGTCACTGGGGCCCAGAGCGTAAGCTTGGGAGGTACCAGGGAACATTTGGAGAACCGCTGGGACCCCGTGGGGGTCGCTGGGCCCCATGTGCGCGATGGGGAGGTGCCAGGTTCCATTAGGCCAGCCGCTGGAACCCGTGCGGGGTCACTGGGCCCCGTGCACTCGCTGGGGAGGGGCCAGGGACAATTTAGCGGAGCAGCTGGGACACTCTTGCGAGCTCACTGGGCCCAGTGCATGTGCTTGGGAGGTACCAGGGACCATTTGGCGAGCCGCTGGGTCCCCACTCGGGGTCGCTGGGCCCCATGCGCCCGCTGGGGTGGTGCCAGGGACCATTTGGCGAGCTGCTGGGACCCCGTGCGGGGTCGCTGGGCCCCATGCGCGCGTTGGGGATGTGCCAGTGACCATTTGGCGAGACGCTGGGACTCCGCGCGTGGTTGCTGGGCCCTGTGTGTGCCCTGGGTACGATCCAGGGACAATTTGGCGAGCCGCTTGGACCCGTGCGGGTCGCAGAGAGCCCCGTCTTGGCAGCTGAGGAGGAGTCACGCATTACCATTTGGTGATCCGCTGGGACCCCGCTAGAAATCGCTGGGGCCCGTGCGCACGCTTGGGATGTGCCAGGGACCATTTGGCGAGCTGCTGGGACCCCGCATTTGGTCACTGGGCCCAGTGCGTGCGTTGGGTGCCAGGGACAGTTTGGCTAGACTCTGGGACCATGCGCGAGGTCGCTGGGGCACGTGTGATCTGGGGAGGGGGCAGGTACCATTTCACAAGCTGCTGGGACCCCGCTCGAAGTCGCTGGGGCGCGTCCGCGCGCTGGGTAGGTGCCAGGGACCTTTTGGTGAGCCGCTGGGACCCTGCGCGAGGTCGCTGGGGCACGTGTGATCTGGGGAGGAGGCAGGTACCATTTCACGAGCCACTGGGACCCCTCTTGAAGTCGCTGGGGCCCATCCACGCGCTGTGGATGTCCCAGGGACCATATGGCGAGCCTCTGGGTCACTGCGTGAGGTCGCTGGGCCCCATGCTCGCGCCTGAGAGGTGTCAGGTACCATTTGGCGAGCCGCTGGGAACCCTCAAGGAGTCGTTGGGGCCCGTGCTTGCACTGGGATGTGCCATGGACCATTTACGAAACTCTGGGAACCTGCGCGAGGTCACTGGGCCCAGTGCGTGTGCTTGGGAGGTACCAAGGACCATTTGGCGAGCCGCTGGGTCCCCACTCGGGGTCGCTGGGCCCCATGCGCCCGCTGGGGAGGTGCCAGGGACCATTTGGCGAGCCGCTGGGAACCTGCACGAGATCGCTGGGGCCGTGCACGTGCTGGGGATGTGCCAGGGACCATTTGGCGAGCCTCTGGGAACCTGCACGAGATCGCTGGGGCACGTGCACGCGCTGGGGAGGTGCCAGGAACCATTTGGAGAGCCGCTGGGACCCCGCTCGGGGTCGCTGGGCCCCATGCACGCGCTTGGGAGGTGCCAGGGACAATTTGGCTAGCCTCTGGCACCCCTCATGGGTTCGTTGGGCCCCGCACGAGCACTGGGTATGTGCCAGGGACCATTTGCTTGGGAGCCTCTTGGACCCTCTGCGCGAGGTCGTTGGGGCCTGTGCGATCGCTGGGGAGGTTCCAGGGACAATTTGGCGAGCCGCTGGGACACCGCGTGGGGTCACTGGGCCTCATGCCGCGCCTGAGAGGTGTCAGGTACCATTTGGCTAGCCTCTGGCACCCCTCACGGGTTCGTTGGGCCCCGCACGAGCACTGGGTATGTGCCAGGGACCATTTGTGAGCCTCTTGGACACTGCGCGAGGTCACTGGGCCCAGTACGTGCACTTGGGATGTACCAGGGACCATTTGGCGAGCCGCTGGGTACCCACTCGGGGTCGCTGGGCCGCGTGCGTGTGCTGGGGATGTGCCAGGGACCTTTTGGGGAGCCCTGGGACTCACGCCTGGTAGCTGGCGCCGTCTGGCTGCGCTGCTGGGAGGTGCCAGGGATCATTTGGCGAGCCGCTGGGACCCATGCAGGGCCACTGGGCCCTGTGCGTGCACTGGGGAGGAGCCAGGGACCATTTCCATGAGCCCATGGGACCCTGGGCGGGTCGCTGGGCCTCCCCTGCAAAACTGGGAGGAGCCAGGTAGCATTCGACGAGCCTCTGGGACCCTCGCGCGAAGTCGCTGGGGCCAGTCTTGCACGCTGGGGATGTGCCAGGGACCATTTGGTGAGCCGCTGGTGCCCGTGCGGGGTCACTGGGCCCCATGCTTCGCTGTGGATGTGCCAGGGACCATTCGGCTAGCCGCTGGGACCCCCGTCGTTGTCTCTGGGTCCCGTGCCCGCGCTGGGGGATGAGCCAGGTATCATTTGGCGAGACGCTGGGAACTCGCACAAAGTCGCTAGGGCCCGTGTATGCGCTGGGGATTTGCCAGGGACCATTAGGCGAGCCTCAGGGACCCTGCGCGAGGTCGCTGGGGCCCGTGTGATCGCTGGGGAGGTGCCAGGGACCATTTGGCGAGCCGCACGGTCCCGCACAGGGTCTCTGGGGCCAGTGTGCACGCTGGGGAGGTGCCAGGGATCATTTGGCGATCCGCTGGGACCCCTCATGGGGCCGCTGGGCCCCTTGTGCGCCCTGGGGAGGTGCCAGGGACCATTTGGCGAGCTGCTGGGACCAAGCGTAAAGTCGCTGGGTCCCGTGCATGTGCAGGTTATGAGCCAGGGACCATTCGGCTAGCCGCTGGGACCCCACGCAAAGTCGCTGGGGCCGGTGCGGGTGCTGGGGATGTGCCAGGGACCATTTGGCGAGCCTCTGGGACCCAGCGCGGGGTCGCTGGGCCCCGTGCACGCTGGGGAGGGGCAAGGGACCATTTGCGAGCTGCTGGGAGCCCGCGCGTGGTTGCTGGGCCCTGTGCGTGCGCTGGGTAGGAGCCAGGGACCATTTGGTGAGCCGCTAGGACCCAGGCGAGGTCGCAGAGAGTCCTGAGGCGCACTGGGGAGGAGCCAGGTACCATTTGGTGAGCCGTTGGGACCCCCGCAAGAAATCACTGGGGTCCGTCTTGGCGCTGGGGATGTGCCAGGGACCATTTGGCGAGCGGTGGGACCGTCTTGGGGTCGCTGGGCCCCATGCGTGCTTGGGAGGTGCAAGGGACCATTTGGCGAGCCGCAGGGATACTGCGCGAGGTCACTGGGCCCAGAGCGTGCGCTTGGGAGGTACCAGGGAACATTTGGAGAACCGCTGGGACCCCGTGGGGGGTCGCTGGGCCCCATGTCTTGTGATGGGGAGGTGCCAGGTTCCATTAGCTCAGCCGCTGGAACCGTGCGGGTCACTGGGCCCCGTGCACTCGCTGGGGAGGGGCCAGGGACAATTTAGCGAGCCGCTGGGACACTGCGCGAGCTCACTGGGCCCAGTGCGTGTGCTTGGGAGGTACCAGGGACCATTTTGCGAGCCGCTGGGTCCCCACTCGGGGTCGCTGGGCCCCATGCGCCCGCTGGGGTGGTGCCAGGGACCATTTGGCGAGCTGCTGGGACCCCGTGCGGGGTCGCTGGGCCCCATGCGCGCGTTGGGGATGTGCCAGGGACCATTTGGCGAGATGCTGGGACCCCGCGCGTGGTTGCTGGGCCCTGTGTGTGCCCTGGGTACGATCCAGGGACAATTTGGCGAGCCGCTTGGACCCCGTGCCGGGTCGCAGAGCCCCGTGCGCGCGCTGAGGAGGAGTCACGTACCATTTGGTGATCCACTGGGACCCGCTAGAAATCGCTGGGGCCCGCGGCGACGCTTTGGGATGTGCCAGGGACCATTTGGCGAGCTGCTGGGACCCCGTATTTGGTCACTGGGCCCAGTGCGTGCGTTGGGTGCCAGGGACAGTTTGGCTAGACTCTGGGACCATGCGCGAGGTCGCTGTGGCACGTGTGATCTGGGAGGGGCAGGTACCATTTCACAAGCTGCTGGGACCCCGCCGGTCGCTGGCTGGCGGCGTCCCGCGCGCTGGGTAGGTGCCAGGGACCTTTTGGTGAGCCGCTGGGACCCTGCGCGAGGTCGCTGGGGCACGTGTGATCTGGGGAGAAGGCAGGTACCATTTCACGAGCCACTGGGACCCCTCTTGAAGTCGCTGGGGCCTGTCCACGCGCTGTGGATGTCCCAGGGACCATATGGCGAGCCTCTGGGTCACTGCGTGAGGTCGCTGGGCCTCATGCTCGCGCCTGAGAGGTGTCAGGTACCATTTGGCGAGCCGCTGGGAACCCTCGCGGAGTCGCTGGGGCCCGTGCTTGCACTGGGGATGTGCCAGGGACCATTTACGAAACTCTGGGAACCTGCGCGAGGTCACTGGGCCCAGTGCGTGTGCTTGGGAGGTACCAAGGACCATTTGGCGAGCCGCTGGGTCCCCACTCGGGGTCGCTGGGCCCCATGCGCCCGCTGGGGAGGTGCCAGGGACCATTTGGCGAGCCGCTGGGACCCTGCACGGGGTCGCTGGGCCACATGCAGGCGCTGGGGATGTGCCAGGGTCCATTTGGCGAGATGCTGGGACCCAGCACAAAGTCGCTGGGGCCCGTGCGCGTGCTGGGGATGTGCCAGGGACCATTTGGCGAGCCTCTGGGAACCTGCACGAGATCGCTGGGGCATGTGCACGCGCTGTGGATGTCCCAGGGACCATATGGCGAGCCTCTGGGTCACTGCGTGAGGTCGCTGGGCCTCATGCTCGCGCCTGAGAGGTGTCAGGTACCATTTGGTGAGCCGCTGGGAACCCTCATGGGAGTCGCTGGGGCCCGTGCCTGCACTGTGGATGTGCCAGGGACCATTTACGAAACTCTGGGAACCTGCGCTGAGGTCACTGGGCCCAGTGCGTGTGCTTGGGAGGTACCAAGGACCATTTGGCGAGCCGCTGGGTCCCCACTGGGGTCGCTGGGCCCCATGTGCCTGCTGGGAGGTGCCAGGGACCATTTGGCGAGCCGCTGGGACCCTGCACGGGGTCGCTGGGCCACATGCAGGCGCTGGGGATGTGCCAGGGTCCATTTGGCGAGATGCTGGGACCCAGCACAAAGTCGCTGGGGCCCGTGCACGTGCTGGGGATGTGCCAGGGACCATTTGGCGAGCCTCTGGGAACCTGCACGAGATCGCTGGGGCACGTGCACGCGCTGGGGAGGTGCCAGGAACCATTTGGAGAGCCGCTGGGACCCCGCTCGGGGTCGCTGGGCCCCATGCACGCGCTTGGGAGGTGCCAGGGACAATTTGGCTAGCCTCTGGCACCCCTCATGGGTTCGTTGGGCCCCGCACGAGCACTGGGTATGTGCCAGGGACCATTTGGCGAGCCTCTTGGACCCTGCGCGAGGTCGTTGGGGCCTGTGCGATCGCTGGGGAGGTTCCAGGGACAATTTGGCGAGCCGCTGGGACATCGCGTGGGGTCACTGGGCCTCATGCGCGCGCCTGAGAGGTGTCAGGTACCATTTGGCTAGCCTCTGGCACCCCTCACGGGTTCGTTGGGCCCCGCACGAGCACTGGGTATGTGCCAGGGACCATTTGTGAGCCTCATGGACACTGCGCGAGGTCACTGGGCCCAGTACGTGCACTTGGGATGTACCAGGGACCATTTGGCGAGCCGCTGGGTACCCACTCGGGGTCGCTGGGCCGCGTGCGTGTGCTGGGGATGTGCCAGGGACCTTTTGGGGAGCCCTGGGACTCTACGCCTGGTAGCTGGCGCCCGTGCGCGCGCTGGGGAGGTGCCAGGGATCATTTGGCGAGCCGCTGGGACCCATGCAGGGCCACTGGGCCCTGTGCGTGCACTGGGGAGGAGCCAGGGACCATTTCGCGAGCCCATGGGACCCTGAGCGGGGTCGCTGGGCCTCCTGCGCAAACTGGGGAGGAGCCAGGTAGCATTCGACGAGCCTCTGGGACCCCTCGCGAAGTCGCTGGGGCCAGTGCGCACGCTGGGGATGTGCCAGGGACCATTTGGCGAGCCGCTGGTGCCCCGCGCGGGGTCACTGGGCCCCATGCGCTCGCTGTGGATGTGCCAGGGACCATTCGGCTAGCCGCTGGGACCCCGTGCGTTGTCTCTGGGTCCCGTCTTGGCGTGCTGGGGATGTGCCAGGGACCATATGGCGAGCCACTGGATCCCCTTGACGGGTCGTTTGGCCCCCGTCTTTGAGTAGGGGATGTACCCGTTACCAATTAGCAAGCCTCTGGGACCCTGCGCTGGGTCGCCGGGCCCAGTGCTTGCGCCGGGGATGTAGCAGGGACCATTTGGCGAGCCGCTGGGGCCCTTTTGCTCACTGGTGAGGTGCAGGGGACCATTTGGCGAGCCGCTGGGACCCCTTGCGATGTTTTTGGGGCCTGTGCGGCGTGCTGGGGATGTGCCAGGGATCATTTGCGAGCCGCTTGGACTCCACGCCTGGTAGCTGGGGTCAGTGTGCGCGCTGGGAGGTGCCAGGGACCATTTGGCGAGCTGCTGGGACCCGTGCGTGGTTGCTGATGCCCGAGCATGTGCGTACTGGTGATGTGCCAGAAACCATTTGGCGAGCCGCTGGGACCCCTTGACGATGTCGCTGGGCCCTGTGCGTGTGATGGGAGGTGCTAGGGAACATTTGGCGAGCCGATGGTACCCCTTATGGTCGCTGGGGCCCATGCGCGCTGGGGATGTGCCTGGGACCATTTGTCAAGCCGCTGGGAACCTGCGTGTGGTCGCTGGGCCCCGTGGGCGCGCTGGGGAGGGAACAGGGACAATTTGGCAAGCCGCTTGGACCCCGCGCAAAGTCACTGGGGCTTGTGCACACTCTGGTGATGTACCAGGGACCATTTGCGAGCCGCTGGCACCCCGCGCAAAGTCACTGGGGCCCATGCATGCACTGGAGATGTGCCAGGGACCATTTGGCGAGCCGCTGGGACCCAACGCAAAGTCGCTGGGCCTCGGGCGCGCGCTGGGGAGGGGCCAGGGAGCATTTGACAAGCCGCTGGGACCCTGCGCGACGTCGCTTGGGCCTGTGCGATTGCTGAGGAGCCAGGGACCATTTCGCGAGCCCCTGTGACCCTGCGCGAGGTCGCTGGGGCCTGTGCGATCGCTGGGGAGGTGCCAGGGATCATTTCGCCAGCCGCTGGCACCCCGAGTGTGGTCGCAGGGCCCCGGGCGCGCGCTGGGGAGGAGCCAGGTACCATTTGGTGAGCCGCTTGGACCACGTGCGAAGTCGCTGGGGCCCATGTGAGCTCGGGCCAGGGACCATTTGGCAAGCCGGTGGGAACCCGTGCGAAGTCGGTGGGGCCCGGCGTCTTGCTTAGGGATGAGCTAGGGACCATTTGGCGAGCCTCTGGGACACTCTTGGCGAGGTCGCTAGGCCCGCGGCGCACGCTGTGGAGGTGCTAGGGACCATTTGGCGATATTCTGGGACCCTGCGCGAGGTCGCTGGGCCCCGTGTGCGTGCTGGGGAGGTGCCAGGGACCATTTGGCGAGCCGCAGGAAACCCACGCGGGGTCACTGGTCTCCGTGTGCACACTGGGGAGGGGCCAGGGACCATTTGGCAAGCTGCTGGGACCACGCGTGAAGTCACTGGGACCCGTGGTTGCGCTGGGGAGGTTCTAGGGACAATTTGGCGAGGGACCCCGGGCGAAGTCACTGGGCCCCGTGGCTAGGTAGGAGCCAGGGACCATTTGGTGAGCCGCTGGGACCAGGCGCGAAGTCACTGGGGCCTGAGCGCACGCTGGGTAGGTGCCAGGGACGAATTGGCGAGCCGATGGGACCCTGCGCAAAGTCGCTGGGGCCCATGAGGGCGCTGGGGATGTGCCAGGGACCATTTGTCAAGCCGCTGGGAACCTGCGTGTGGTCGCTGGGCCCCGTGGGCACGCTGGGGAGGGAACACGGACGATTTGGCAAGCCGCTGGGACCTTGGCAGAAGTCGCTGGGGCTTGTGCGCGCTCTGGTGATGTGCCAGGGACCATTTGCGAGCTGCTGGGACCCAACGTAAAGACACTGGGGCCCATGAGCGCACTGCAGATGTTCCAGGGACCATTTGCTAGCCGCTGGCACCCTGCACGAAGTCGCTGGGTCCTGTGCGCGCGCTGGGGAGGAGCCAGGGACCATTCGATTAGCCGCTGGGACCCCACGCGGGGTCGCTGGGACCCATGCGAGCACTTGGGAGGTGCCAGGGACCATTTGGCAAGCCACTGGAACCCCGCGCGGGGTCTCTGGGCCCTGTGCGTATGCTGGGGAGGTGCCAGCGACCTTTGGGAGAGCCGCTGGGAATCTGCACGCTTAGTAGCTGGGGCCCGTGTGTGCACGCTGGGGAGATGCCAGGGACCATTTGGCGAGCCGCTGGGACCTCAGACGTGGGTCGCTGGGCCCAGTGCGGCGCAGGGGAGGGGCCAGGGACTATTTGGTGAGCCGCTGGGACCCCGGCGAAGTCGCTGGGGCTCTGCGGCGCACTGGGGAAGTGCCAGGGACCATTTGCGGGCGCAGGAACCCAGCAGGGGTTGCTGGGGCCCGTGTGCATGCTGGGTAGGTGCCAGGGACCATTTGGCGGTCGCTGGGACCCCGATCGGGGTCGATGGGCCCGCGGCGTGCTGGGGAGGAGCCAGGGATCATTCGATTAGCTGCTGTGACCCCACGCGAGGTCGCTGGGGTCCGTGCGCGCGCTGGGGATGTGCCAGGGTCCATTTGGCAAGCTGCTGGGACCCCTGCGGGTCGCTGGGCCCAGTGCGTGCGCAGAGGAGGGGGCCAGGGACTATTTGGTGAGCCGCTGGGACCCCGAGCGAAGTCACTGGGGCCCGTGCTCGCGCTTGGGAGGAGCCAGGGACCATTTGGCCCCCGTTTGCGCGGTGGAGAGGTGCCAGGGAACATTTGGCATGCCGCTGGGACCCCGGGCAGGGTCGTTGGGTCCCATGCGGCAGCTGGGAGGGACCAGGGACCATTTCTTGAGCCACTGGGACCCGACTCGAAGTTGCTGGTACCCGTCTGCATGCCTGCGATGTGCCAGATACCATTTGAAGACTGCAGGGACCCCACGCCAGGGTCGGTGGGGTCCGGCGCTGGGATGTGCCAGGGTCCATTTGGTGAGCCGCTGGGACCCGCTCAGGGTCGCTGGGCCCCATGCTCGCTTGGGGAGGTTCAGGTACCATTTGTTGAGCCGCTGGGACCCCGTGCTAGGGGGTCGCTGGCACGAAAAGTCTTGTGCGCGCGCTGGGGATGTGCCAGGGATCATTTGGCGAGCCTCTGGGACCCTGCGCGAGGTCGCTGGGGCCCGTGTGATAGCTGGGGAGGTGCCAGGGACCATTTGGCAAGCCGCTGGAACCCCATGCGAAGTCGCTGCGGCCCGTACGTGTGCTGGGAAGGTGCCAGGGAACATTTGGTAGCCACTGTGACCCCGCCCAAAGTAGCTGGAACCCGTGGGGTCTGGGGGATTTGCCAGGGACCATTTGGTGAGCAGCAGTAATCCCACGCAAAGTCGCTGGGGCCCGTGCATGTGCTGTGGAGGTGCCAGGGACCATTTGGCGAGCCGATCGGGACCTGCGCTTGGTCTCGGGGGGCCCGTGTGCGCGCTGGGAAGTTGCCAGGGATCAATTGGCGAGCCGCTGGTACCCGCATGGGGTCAATGGGCCCGTGCGGCTCTGGGGAGGAGCCAGGTACCATTTGGCAAGCCGCTTGACCCCCCGACTGGGTCGCTGGCCCCAGTTTGCTTGCGGTGGAGAGTGGCCAGGCACCATGTGGCGAGCCACTGGGACACCGCCCAGGGTCGCTGGGCTCCGTGCGCGCACTGGGGAGGAGGAAGGGACCATTTGGTGAGCCACTCGGACCCCAAGCGGGGTCTCTTGGGCCCATGCACGTGCTGGGCATGTGCCAGGGACCATTTGGCGAGCCTCTGGGACCCCGCGCAGGGTCGCTGGGCTCCATGCGCGTGCTGGGGAGGAGGAAGGGACCATTTGGCGAACCTCTGGGACGCCGCGCGAGGTCACTGGGCCCCATGCACGTGCTGGGGCGGTGCCAGGGATCATTTTATGAGCTGCTGGGAGCTGGGTCGCTGGGCCCAGTGCGTGTCCTGGGAGTTGCCAGGCACCATTTGGCGAAGAGACTGGGATCCTGGGAGTGGGCCAGGCACCATTTGGGAGGAGCCAGGGACCATCCCGATTAGCTGCTGTGACCCTGGCTTGGGGTCGCTGGGGTCGACGGCGGCTGGGATGAGCCAGGGTCCATTTGGCAAGCTGCTGGGATTAGGTCGCTGGGCCCAGTGACCCCAAGGAGAGGCCAGGGACTGGGGTGAGCGCTGGGGCGAAGTCACTGGGGCCCGATGGGCTTTTGGGAGGCCAGGGACCATTTGGCCCCGTTATGCCGGTGGAGAGGTGCCAGGGACATTTGGCATGCCGCTGGGACCCCGGGCAGGGTCGTTGGGTCCCCATCTTGTGGGTCCCAGAGGAGGGGGGACAGGGACCATTTGGTGAGCCACTGGGACCCGACGAAGTCGCTGGGTTGCATGCCTGCGATGTGCCAGATACCATTTGGGAGGAGCAGGGAGGAAGTCGGTGGGGTCCGTCTTGGGCGCTGGGATGTGCCAGGGTCCATTTGGCGAGCCGCTGGGACCCCGCTCAACCCCATGCGCGCTGGGGAGGTTCAGGTACCATTTGTTGAGCCGCTGGGACCCGTGCGGGGAGCTTGCCAGTCTTGGCCTGGGGATGTGCCAGGGATCATTTGGCGAGCCTCTGGGACCCGCGCTGGTCGCTGGGCCCAGTCGCTGGGGAGGTGCCAGGGACCATTTGGCGATTCGCTCAAACCCAGCTGGGTCTCTGGGGCCCGTGTCTTGCGCTGTGGAAGTTCAGGGATTATTTGCCATTGGGACCCAGCGGGGTTGCTGGTATGAGCATGCTGGGGAGGTGCATGAAACCATTTGGCGAAAGCTGGGACCCAGCCAGAGGGTAGCTGGGCACAGTCGTCCACTGGGAGGAGGGACCATTTGGCGAGCCACTGGGACCATTTGGCGCACTGGGGAGGTGCCAGGGCCCAATGGGACCGCTGGAACCCTGGCGGGGTGCGTTGGTCCCTGTCTATATTTGGTCCTGGGCGGCCAGGGCCAGGGCCCATTTGGCAAACTGCTGGGAGGAAGTCGTTGGGGCAGGGACCACTGGGGATGTGCCAGGGACTATTGCGAGGCTGCTGGGAGCCCCCAAAATGCAGCTGTGGCCGCACTGGAGATGTGGGACCATTTGCGAGATGCTGGGACCCGGTGTGTGGGCTGAGGTGCTGGGGGACCAGGGATTTGAGAGCTGCTGGGACCCCATGCAGGGTTTCTGGGACCCATCTCTTGGCGTGGGAGGTGCCAGGGAC
Organism: Huso huso; assembly: GCA_036884735.1. NCBI lineage: Eukaryota > Metazoa > Chordata > Actinopteri > Acipenseriformes > Acipenseridae > Huso > Huso huso. The sequence goes on from JAHFZB010000145.1 coordinate 101,297, forward strand.
CATTTGGTACCACTGGGACCGGGATTTTGGGACCAGTGCGTGTGCTGGGAGGTACCAGGGACCATTTGGTCGCTGCTGGGACTCCCGCTCTGGTCGCTGGGGGGGCTGGGGAGGTGCCATGGACCATTTGTTGAGCCTCTGGGAATCTACGCTTGGTAGCTGGGGCCCGTGTGCACGCAGGGGAGGTGCCAGGGACCATTTGGCAAACCACTTGGACCCAGCGGGCCGCTGGGGCCCCTGGGCCTTGGGGATGTAAAAAGAGACCATTGGCTAGCTGCTGGGACCACGCAGCGCAAAGTCGCTGGGGCCTGTGCGCGCTGGGGATGTGCCAGGGACCATTTGGCGAGACGCCTGGCTTCCACGCAAAGTCGCTGGGGCACGTGTGCGCTGGGGATTTGCCAGTGACCATTAGGGCAAGCCTCAGGGGAACCTGTGCAAGGTCTCTGGGGCCAGTGTGTGCACTGGTGAGGTGCCAGGGACCGTTTGGCGATCCTCTGGGTCCTTACGTGAGGTCGCTGGGGCCCGTGTGATCCCTAGGGAGGTGCCAGGGACCATTTGGCGAGCCACACGGTTCCTGCGCAGGGGCGCTGGGCTCCTGGCGCGCGCTGGGGAGGTGCCAGGGAACATTTGGCGAGCCGCTGGGACCCCGCATGGGATCGCTGGGGCCCGTGCGCGCATTGGGGAGCCGCCAGGGATAGTTTGGCGAGCCCCTCGTACCCTGTGCAAGGTCACAGGGTCCAGTGAAATAGGGAGGTGACAGGGACCGTTTAGCGAGCCGCTGGGACCTGAGCGGTGTTGCTGTGCCCAGTGCGCGTGCTGGGGAGGTGCCAGGGACCATTTGGCGAGCTGCTGGGACCCGGGCGGGTCGCTGGGGCTTTGCGTGTGCTGGGATGTGCCAGGGACCATTTGCAAGCCGCTGGGACCCAATAGCGTGGTTGCTGGGCACTGTCGTGCACTGGGTAGGTGCCAGGGATCATTTGGCGATCCGCTGGGACCCCACACTGCGTCGCTTTGCCCTGTGTGCGTGCTGTGGAGGTGCCAGGGACTGTTTGGCGTGCCACTGGTACCCCACCGGTCGCTGGGACAAGTAAGCATACCGGGGGAGGTGCCAGGGACCATTTGGCAAGCCGCTCGGAACCCGCTCTGGGTCTCTGGGGCCCGTGTGCGCGCTGGGGAGGTGCCAGGGACCATTTGTCGAGCCGCTGGGACCCTGTGCAGGGTCGCTGGGGCCTGTGCGCGCATTGGGGAGCTGCCAGGGATAGTTTGGCGAGCCCCTCGGACCCTGTGCAAGGTCGCTGGGGCCCGTGAGCGTGCTAGGTATGTGACAAGGACCATTTGTGAGCCGCTGGGACCCCATGCGTGGTTGCTTGGCACTGTGTGCGCGCTGGGTAGGTGCCAGGGACCATTTGGCGAGCCTCTGGGAACCAAGACAGGGTCGTTGGGTCCAGGGCGCTCGCTGGGGATGTGCCAGGGACGATTTGTGAACCGCTGGGAACCTGCGCGGTGTCGCTGTGCCCAGTGCGCATGCTGGGGAGGTGCCAGGAACAATTTGGCGAGTCTCTGGGACCCTGCGTGAGGTCGCTGGGCCTTGTGAGTGCGCTGTGATGTGCCAGGGACCATTTGCGAGCCTCTGGGACACTGTGCAGAGTCACTCATCCGTGTGCACGTGCTGGGAGGGGCCAGGGACCATTTGGCAAGCCGCTTGGTTCTCGCACAAAGTCGCTGCCCTGTGCCCGTGAGGGAGAGGTGCCAGGGACTATTTGGAGAGCCACTGGGAACCCAGCGCCAGGTCGCTAGGCCTGTGTGTGGCCTGCGGAGGGGCCAGGAACCATTTGCGACCGGCTGGGACCCCTCGTGGTTGCTGGGACCCAGCGCCGCGCACTGGGTAGGAGCCAGGGACCACTTGCGAGCTGCTGGGACCCCTTGCACGGGGTCGCTGGGGCCTGTGCGACTGCTGGTGAGCTTCCAGGGACCATTTGATGAGCAGCTGGGACCCCGGGCGGTGTCGCTGGAGCCCGAGCTCACACTGGGGAGGTGCCAGGGACCATTTGGTGAGCCGCTGGGACCCCGAGTGAGGTGGCTGGGTCCAGTGTGCCGCTGGGGTCACTGGGGATGTGCCAGGGACCATTTGGCAAGCCGCAAAATCCTCGCACGATGTTGCTGCCATGTGCACTTGAGGGGAGGTGCCAGGGACTATTTGGCGAGCCTCTGGGAACCCCCGCGGGGTCGCTGGGTCCCGTGTGCGTGCTGGGTATATGACAAGGACCATTTGTGAGCCGCTGGGACCCCACACGTGGCTGCTGGGACCTGTGCGCGCACTGGGGAGGTGCCAGGGACCATTTGTGAGCCTCTGAGACCCCTCGCAAAGTTGCTGGGGCCCGTGCCCGCGCTGGGGAGGGTCAAGGGACTATTTAGCGAGCCGCTGGGACCCTGCTCAGGGTTGATGTGGCCTGTGCGCACGCTGGTAAGGTGCCAGGGACCATTTGGCGAGCTGCTGGGACCCCGCACAGGGTCGTTGGGTCCAGGGCGCTCGCTGGGGACGTGCCAGGGAACATTTGGAGAGCCACTGGGACGCCACGCTGTCGCTCGGGCACGTCGTGTGCTGGGGATGTGCCAGGGACCATATGGCCACTGGATCCCCGCACGGGTCGTTTGGCCCGTCTTGAGTAGGGATGTACCCGTTACCAATTAGCAAGCCTCTGGGACCCTGCGCTGGGTCTCGGGCCCAGTGCTTGCGGGGATGTAGCAGGGACCATTTGGCGAGCCGCTGGGGCCCTTTTTGCTCACTGGTGAGGTGCCAGGGACCATTTGGCGAGCCGCTGGGACCTGCGATGTTTTTGGGGCCTGTGCGCGTGCTGGGGATGTGCCAGGGATCATTTATGAGCCGCTTGGACTCCACGCCTGGTAGCTGGGGCCTGTGTGCGCGCTGGGGAGGTGCCAGGGACCATTTGGCGAGCTGCTGGGACCCCGCGCGTGGTTGCTGATGCCCGAGCATGTGCGTACTGGTGATGTGCCAGAAACCATTTGGCGAGCCGCTGGGACCCCGCTGACGATGTCGCTGGGCCCTGTCGTGTGATGGGGAGGTGCCAGGGAACATTTGGCGAGCCGATGGTACCCCTTTGCGAACTCGCTGGGGCCCATGGCGCTAGGGATGTGCCTGGGACCATTTGTCAAGCCGCTGGGAACCTGCGTGTGGTCGCTGGCCCCGTGGGGCTGGGGAGGGAACAGGGACGATTTGGCAAGCTGCTTGGACCCCGCAAGAAAGTCACTGGGGCTTGTGCACACTCTGGTGATGTACCAGGGACCATTTGCGAGCCGCTGGCACCCAGCCAAGAAAGTCACTGGGGCCCATGCATGCGCTGGAGATGTGCCAGGGACCATTTGGCGAGGCAGCTGGGACCCAGCGCAAAGTCGCTGGGCCTCGGGCGTGCGCTGGGGAGGGGCCAGGGAGCATTTGACAAGCCGCTGGGACCCTGCGCGACGTCGCTTGGGCCTGTGCGATTGCTGAGGAGCCAGGGACCATTTCAGATGTTCCAAGGACCATTTACAAGCCGCTGGCACACAGAGCAAAGTCACTGGGGCCCATGCGCGCACTGGGGATGTGCCACGGACCATTTGGCGAGCCGCTGGGACCCCGCGCAGTGTCGTTGGGGACCGTGCCCACGCTGGGGTGGAGCCAGGTGACATTTGGCGAGCCGATGGGACCCGGCGCGGGATCGCTGGTGCTCGTGCACGTGCTGGGGAGGTGCCAGGGAGCATTTGGCGAGCTGTTTGGACCCTGTCTTGAAGTCGATGGGGTCCGCGGCGCTCTGGGGATGTGCCAGGGACCAGTGCGAGCTGCTGGGACCACACGCGTGGTAGCTGGGCCCTGTGCGTGCGCTGGATAGGTGCCAGGGACCATTTGTTGCTGCTGGGACCCGCGACGGGTCGCTTGTCGGGAGGGGAGATGCCAGTTACCATTTTGCGAGCCACTGGGACCCCGCGCGGGGTCGGTGGGACTTGTGCGCACGCTGGGGAGGTGCCAGGGACCATTTGGCAAGCCGCTGGGTTCTCGCGTGCGGTTGTTGGGCCCAGTGAGCGTGCTGGGGAGGTGCAAGGGACATTTTGGCGAGCCGCTGGGACCCCACGCGGAGTCGCTTGGGACTGGGCGCGCGCAGGGGAGGTGCCAGGGACCATTTGGCAAGCAGATGGGACCCCGTGTGGGGTCGCTGTGGCCCGAACGCACGCTGGGGAGGCGCCAGGGACGGAATACCTAGCCGCTGGGTCCCCACATGGGGTCGCTAGTGTCCGTGCGTGCCCTGGGGAGGTGCCAGGGATGTTTGGCGAGCCGCTGGTACCCCACGCAAAGTCGCTGTAGCCTGTGTGCATGCTGGGGAGTTGCCAGAGACCATTTGGCGAGCAGCTGGGACCCCGTGCAGGGTCTCTGGGACCCATGCGGCGCTGGGAGGTGCCAGGGATGGATTGGCGATGGCTGGGACCCAACGTGAAGTCACTGGGGCCCGCACGTGTGGGGAGGTGCCAGGGACCATTTGGCAAGCCGCTGGGACCCCACGCCAAGTCGCAGGGACCCGTCGTGTGCTGGGTATATGCCAGGGTCCATTTTGAGCCGCTGTGACCCCGCGTGGTGTTGCTGGGCCCGTGACGCGTGATGGGGAGGTGCTAGGGACAGTTTGGTGATCCGTTGTGACCTTAACGCGTGGTTGCTTGGTCCTGTGAGCATGCTGGGTAGGTGCCAGGGACCATTTGGCGAGCCGCTCGGACCACATGGGGTCGCTGGGGCCCAGTTGCGTGCTGGGTAGGTGCCAGGGACAACTTGGCGAGCCACTGGGACCCGTCTTGCGGGCGGGGTTCCATCTTGCGCTGGGGATGAGCCAGGTACCATTTGGCGAGACGCTGGGACCCCTCGCAAAGTTGCTGGGGCCCGTGCCCGCGCTAGGGAGGGTCAAGGGACTATTTAGCGAGCCGCTGGGACCCTGCTCAGGGTTGATGTGGCCTGTGCGGACGCTGGTAAGGTGCCAGGGACCATTTGGCGAGCCTCTGGGAATCTGCACGTGATCGCTGGGGCCCGTGCCCGCGCTGGGGATGAGCCAGGGACCATTCGGGTAGCCGCTGGGACCCCGCGCAAAGTCGCGGGGCCTGTGCGTGCACTGGAGATGTGTCAGGGACCATTTGCGAGGTGATGGGACCCAGCTGGGTTGCTGGGCCCTGTGCACTGGGCTGGGGGGAGCCAGGCACCATTTGACGATCCACTGGGACCCCGTGTTGGGTCTCTGAGCCCCGTGCATGCGCTGGGGAGTGGCCAGGGACCATTTGGCGAGCCTCTGGGACCCCGAGTTGGGTCTCTGGGCCCCGTGCGTGTGCTGGGGATGTGCCAGGGACCTTTTGGTGAGCCCTGGGACTCTACGCCTGGTAGCTGGGGCCTGTGCGCGCGCTGGGGAGGTGCCAGGGATCTTTTGGCATGCCGCTGGAACCCTGCGCGGGGTCGCTAGGCCCCGTGCGCGTGCTGGTAAGGTGACAGGGACCATTTGTCCAGCCACTCGGACCCCGCGTGGGGTCGCTGGGCCCCGTGCGTGTGCTGGGGAGTGGCCAGGGTCTATTTGGCGAGCCTCTGGGCCTCGCGCGAGGTCGCTGGGCTGGGTGCGTGTGCTGGGCAGGTACCAGGGACAATTTGGCTAGCTGCTGGGACCCCGCGCGTGGTCGCTGGGCCCCGTACGTGCGCAGGGGCGGAGCCAGGTACCATTTGGCGAGCCGCTGGGAACCCTTGCGAAGTTGCTGGCGCCCGTTCCCACTCTTGAGATGTGCCAGGGACCATTTGCGAGCTGCTGGGACCCTGCGCTTGGTTGCTGGGCCCTGTGAGTTCGCTGGGGAGGTACCATGGACCATTTGACGAGCCGCTGCGACCCTGCGCTTGGGAGGTGCCAGGCACCATTTGGCGAGCCACTGGGACCCCACGCGGTGTCGCTGGGCCCCGTGCATGCGCTGGGGAGGAGCCAGGGACCATTTGGCGAGCCGTTCGGACCCCGCGCAGGGTCACTGGACCCCATCTTGGCGCTCTGGAGATGTGCCAGGGACCATTTGCGGTGATGGGACCCCCCAGCAGCGGTTGCTGGGCCCTGTGCGCGCTGGGGAGGAGCCAGGCACCATTTGACGAGCCACTGGGACCCCGTGTTGGGTCTCTGAGCCCCGTGCATGCGCTGGGGAGTGGCCAGGGACCATTTGGCGAGCCTCTGGGACCCCGAGTTGGGTCTCTGGGCCCCGTGCGTGTGCTGGGGATGTGCCAGGGACCTTTTGGGGAGCCCTGGGACTCTACGCCTGGTAGCTGGGGCCTGTGCGCGCGCTGGGGAGGTGCCAGGGATCTTTTGGCATGCCGCTGGAACCCTGCGCGGGTCGCTGGGCCCGTCTTGGGCGTGCTGGTAAGGTGACAGGGACCATTTGTCCAGCCACTCGGACCCCGCGTGGGGTCGCTGGGCCCCGTGCGTGTGCTGGGGAGTGGCCAGGGTCTATTTGGCAAGCTGCTGGGACCCCGCGCGAAGTCGCTGGGGCTCGTGCGTGCACTGGGATGTGCCAGGGACTTTGCGAGACACTGGGACCCAGCATAACGTCGCTGGGGCCCGTAAGTGCACTGGGATGTGCCAGGGGGACCATTTGCGAAGTTGCTGGGACCCTGCTGTTGCTGGGCCCTGTGCGCGTGTTGGGGATGTGGCAGGGATCATTTGGCGAGCCTCTGGGACACCGCGTGAGGTCACTGGGCCCAGTGCGTGCGCTTGGGAGGTACCAGGGACCATTTGGAGAACCGCTGGGACCACGTCTTGGTCGGGGTCGCTGGGCCCAATGTGTGATGGGGGAGGTGACAGGATCCATTTGGCAAGCTGCTGGGACCCTACGGGTCGCTGGGCCCGGGCGCACGCTGGTGAGGTGCCAGTGACCATGTGCCGAGCTGCTGGCACCCCAAGTGCACGCTGGGGACGGGCAAGGTACCATTTGAGCAGCTGGGACACCGCGCGTGGTTGCAGGGCCCCGTACATGCACAGGGGCAGAGCCAAGAACCATTTAGCGAGCCGCTGGGAACTCTCGCGAAGTTGCTGGGGCCTGTGCCCACTCTGGGGATGTGCCAGGGACCATTTGCGGATGCTGGGACCCTCTTGGCGTGGTCGCTGGGGACTGGCGCGGCGCCTGGGGGAGGAGCCAGGTACCATTTGGTGAGCCGCTTGGACCACGTCTTGAAGTCGCTGGGGCCCATGTGAGCTCGGGCCAGGGACCATTTGGCAAGCCGGTGGGAACCCGTCTTGAGGTGGTCGGTGGGGCCCCGTCTTGGCGCTGGGGATGAGCTAGGGGACCATTTGGCGAGCCTCTGGGACCCCTGCGCGAGGTCGCTAGGGCCCCCCCGCGCGACGCTGTGGAGGTGCTAGGGACCATTTGGCGATCCTCTGGGACCCTGCGCGAGGTTGCTGGGCCTCGTGTGCGTGCTGGGGAGGTGCCAGGGACAATTTGGCGGCGGCAGGAACCCGTCGTGGTCGCTGGTCCCCGTCGTGCACTGGGGAGGGGCCAGGCCCATTTGGCAAGCTGCTGGGACCCCGTGAAGTCGTTGGGGAGGGGCTTGGGACCATTTGGCAGGGACCCGGCGGAAGTCAATGGGCCCGTCTTGGCGCTAGGTAAAGGAGCCAGGGACCATTTGGCGAGTCGCTGGGACCAGACGCGAAGTCGCTGGGGCCTGAGCGCACGCTGGGAAGGTGCCAGGGACCAATTGGCGAGCCGCTGGGATCCCGCGGTTTCGCTGCTCCCGTGCGGCGCCGCTGGGGAGGAGCCAGGTACCATTCTGCTAGCCGCTGGGACCCCTCGCGAAGTCGCTGGGGCCCATGCGCGTGCTGGGGATGTGCCAGGGACCATTTGTCAAGCCGCTGGGAACCTGCGGCGTGGGTCGGGCCCGTGGGCACGCTTGGGGAGGGAGGGCGGACGATTTGGCAAGCCGCTGGGACCCAGCGCTTAAAGTCGCTGGGGCTTGTGCGTGCTCTGGTGATGTGCCAGGGACCATTTGCGAGCCGCTGGGACCCCGCCGCGACACAGGGGGGGCCCGGCGTGCTGCAGATGTTCCAAGGACCATTTACAAGCCACTGGCACACAGAGCAAAGTCACTGGGGCCCATGCGCGTACTGGGGATGTGCCAGGGACCATTTGGCGAGCCGCTGGGACCAAGCGCAGTGTCGTTGGGGACCGTGCCACGCTGGGGTGGAGCCAGGTGACATTTGGCGAGCCGATGGGACCGGCGCGGGATCGCTGGTGCCCGTGCGCGTGCTGGGGAGGTGCCAGGGAGCATTTGGCGAGCTGTTTGGACTCTGTCTTAAGTCGATGGGGTCCGTCGCGGCGCTCTGGGGATGTGCCAGGGACCAATTGCGAGCTGCTGGGACCACACGCGATGGTAGCTGGGCCCTGTGCGGCGCTGGATAGGTGCCAGGACCATTTGCCAAGCTGCTGGGACCCCCGCATGGGGGGTCGCTGGGGCCCGTCTTGTCCTGGGGAGATGCCAGTTACCATTTTGCGAGCCACTGGGACCTTGGCGGGGTCGGTGGGACTTGTCTTGCGCACGCTGGGGAGGTGCCAGGGACCATTTGGCAAGCAGCTGGGTTCTCAGCGTGCGGTTGTTGGGCCCAGTGAGCGTGCTGGGGAGGTGCAAGGGACATTTTGGCGAGCAGCTGGGACCCCACGTGAGAGTCGCTTGGGACTGGGGCTGGGGAGGTGCCAGGGACCATTTGGAGAGATCGCTGGGACCCCGCAGACGGGTCACTGGGGCCCATGCATGTGCTGTGAAGGTGCCTGGGTCCATTTGGCAAGCAGATGGGACCCGTGTGGGGGGGTCGCTGAGGGAACGCGACGCTGGGGAGGCGCCAGGGACGGAATACCTAGCCGCTGGGTCCCCCATGGGGTCGCTAGTGTCCGCGTGCCCTGGGGAGGTGCCAGGGACGTTTGGCGAGCCGCTGGTACCCCACGCAAAGTCGCTGTAGCCTGTGTGCATGCTGGGGAGTTGCCAGAGACCATTTGGCGAGCAGCTGGGACCCCGTGCAGGGGTCTCTGGGACCCATGTGCGCACTGGGGAGGTGCCAGGGATGGATTGGCGAGCCGCTGGGACCCAACGCGAAGTCACTGGGGCCCGTGCACGTGCCGGGGGAGGTGCCAGGGACCATTTGGCAAGCTGCTCAGAATCATGCGTTGAGGTCTCTGGGGCCCGTGTGAGCACTTGGGAGGTGCCAAGGACCATTTGTCGAGCAGCTGGGAAACCGTCTTGGGGTCGCTGGGGCCCGTCGCGGCGTTGGGGAGCCGCCAGGGATAGTTTGGCGAGCCGCTGGGACCCAACGCGAAGTCACTGTGGCCCGTGCACGTGCCGGGGGAGGTGCCAGGGACCATTTGGCAAGCCGCTGGTACCCCACGCGAAGTCGCAGGGACCCGTGCGTGTGCTGGATATATACCAGGGTCCATTTGACGAGCCGCTGTGACCCCGCGTGGTGTTGCTGGGCCCCGTACGTGCGATGGGGAGGTGCTAGGGACAGTTTGGTGATCCGTTGTGACCCAACGCGTGGTTGCTTGGTCCTGTGAGCATGCTGGGTAGGTGCCAGGGACCATTTGGCGAGCCGCTTGGTTCTCGCACGAAGTCGCTGCCCTGTGCACGTGAGGGGGAGGTGCCAGGGACTATTTGGAGAGCCACTGGGAACCCGCGCCAGGTCGCTAGGCCCGTGTGCGCTGCCGGAGGGGCCAGGAACCATTTGCGAGCCGCTGGGACCCCTCGTGGTTGCTGGGACCTGTCGCGGCACACTGGGGGAGCCAGGGACCACTGCGAGCTGCTGGGACCCCGCACGGGTCGCTGGGACCTGTGCGACTGCTGGTGAGCTTCAGGGACCATTTGATGAGCAGCTGGGACCCCGGCGGTGTCGCTGGAGCCCGAGCTCACACTGGGGGCGCCAGGGACCATTTGGTGAGCCGCTGGGACCCCGAGTGAGGTGGCTGGGTCCAGTGTGTGATGGGGTCACTGGGGATGTGCCAGGGACCATTTGGCAAGCCGCAAAAATCCTCTGACGATGTTGCTGCCCTGTGCACGCGAGGGGAGGTGCCAGGGACTATTTATGAGCCTCTGGGAACCTTGCGGGGTCGCTGGGTCCCGTGTGTGTGCTGGGTATATGACAAGGACCATTTGTGATCCGCTGGGACCCCCACGTGGCTGCTGGGACCTGTGTGCGCTCTGGGGGAGGTGCCAGGGACCATTTGAAGCCTCTGAGACCCCTACACTTAAAGTTGCTGGGGCCCGTGCCCGCTGGGGAGGGTCAAGGGACTATTTAGCGAGCCGCTGGGACCCTGCTCAGGGTTGATGTGGCCTGTCGCACGCTGGTAAGGTGCCAGGGACCATTTGGCGAGCTGCTGGGACCCCTGCCAAGGGTCGCTGGGCCCAGTCTTGGCAGCTGGGAGGGGCAAGGGACCATTTATAATCCGCTGGGACCTTGGCGTGGTTGCTGGGCCCTGTGCGTGCGCTGGGTAAGAGCCAGGGTCCATTTGGGAGCCGCTGGGACCCCGCGCGCGAGGTCGCTTGGGCCCGCAAGGATCGCTGTTGAGGTGCTAGGGGACGATTTGGTGAACTGCTGGGACACCGCGTGGGGTCGTTGGGCCTCATGCGCGCGCCTGATAGGTGTCAGGTACCATTTGGCAAGCCGCTGGGGACCCTCGCGAAGTTGCTGGGGTCCGTGCCTGCGCTGGGGATAGGAAAGGGACCATGTCGCGAGCCTCTTGGACACTGCGCCAGGTCGCTGGGGCCAGTGCGTGCGCTTGGGAGGTACCATGGACCATTTGGCGAGCTGCTGGGACCCCGCTCGTGGTTGCTGGGTCCTGTGCGCGCACTGGGTGGGAGCCAGGGACCACTTTGCAGCTGCTGGGACCCCGCGACGGGGTCGCTGGGGGCCTGTGCGACTGCTGGTGAGCTTCCAGGGACCATTTGATGAGCAGCTGGACCCCGGGCGGTGTCGCTGGAGCCCGAGCTCACACTGGGGAGGCGCCAGGGACCATTTGGTGAGCGCTGGGACCCCAAGTGAGGTGGCTGGGTCAGTGTGCGTGCTGGGGTCACTGGGGATGTGCCAGGGACCATTTGGCAAGCCATAAAATCCTCAGAGACGATGCTGCTGCCCCTGTGCCGAGGGGGGGGAGGTGCCAGGGACTATTTGGCGAGCCTCTGGGAACCCCAGCGGGGTCGCTGGGTCCCGTGTGTGTGTGCTGGGTATGTGACAAGGACCATTTGTGAGCTGCTGGGACCCCACGCGTGGTTGCTGGGACCTGTCTGCGGCGCACTGGGTAGGTGCCAGGGACCATTTGTCGAGCCTCTGGGAACCCGCACAGGGTCGTTGGGTCCAGGGCGCCGCTGAGGGACGTGCCAGGGAACATTTGGAGAGCCACTGGGGCGCCCTTGAAGTCGCTGGAACGCGCGCGTGCTGGGGATGTGCCAGGGACCATATGGCGAGCACTGGATCCCCTGCACGGGTCGTTTGGCCCGTCTTGGCGTAGTGGGGATGTACCCGTTACCAATTAGCAAGCCTCTGGGACCCTGGCGCTGGGTCTCGGGCCCAGTGCTTGCGGGGGGGATGTAGCAGGGACCATTTGGCGAGCCGCTGGGGCCCTTTTGCTCACTGGTGAGGTGCCAGGGACCATTGGCGAGCCGCTGGGACCCCTGCGATGTTTTGGGGCCTGTGCGTGCTGGGGATGTGCCAGGGATCATTTGCGAGCCGCTTGGACTCCACGCCTGGTAGCTGGGGTCAGTGTGCGCGCTGGGGAGGTGCCAGGGACCATTTGGCGAGCTGCTGGGACCCCGCGTGGTTGCTGATGCCCGAGCAGCATGCGTACTGGTGATGTGCCAGAAACCATTTGGCGAGCCGCTGGGACCCCGCGACGATGTCGCTGGGCCCTGTGCGTGTGATGGGGAGGTGCCAGGGAACATTTGGCGAGCCGATGGTACCCCTTGCGAAGTCGCTGGGGCCCATGCGCGCTAGGGATGTGCCTGGGACCATTTGTCAAGCCGCTGGGAACCTGCGTGTGGTCGCTGGGCCCCGTGGGCGCGCTGGGGAGGGAACAGGGACGATTTGGCAAGCTGCTTGGACCCCACGCGAAAGTCACTGGGGCTTGTGCACACTCTGGTGATGTACCAGGGACCATTTATGAGCCGCTGGCACCCAGCACAAAAGTCACTGGGGCCCATGCATGCGCTGGAGATGTGCCAGGGACCATTTGGCGAGCCGCTGGGACCCAGCGCAAAGTCGCTGGGCCTCGGGCGTGCGCTGGGGAGGGGCCAGGGAGCATTTGACAAGCCGCTGGGACCCTGCGCGACGTCGCTTGGGCCTGTGCGATTGCTGAGGAGCCAGGGACCATTTCGCGAGCCCCTGTGACCCTGCGCGAGGTCGCTGGGGCCTGTGCGATCGCTGGGGAGGTGCCAGGGATCATTTCGCCAGCCGCTGGGACCCCGAGTATGGTCGCAGGGCCCCGGGCACGCGTTGGGGAGGAGTCAGGTACCATTTGGTGAGCCGCTTGGACCACGTCTTGGTCGCTGGGGCCCATGTGAGCTCGGGCCAGGGACCATTTGGCAACCCGGTGGGAACCCGTCTATGGTCGGTGGGGCCCGTCTTGGCTGAGGGATGAGCTAGGGACCATTTGGCGAGCCTCTGGGACCCCTGCGAGGTCGCTAGGCCCCATGCGACGCTGGGGATGAGCCAGGTACCATTTGGCGAGACGCTGGGACCCCTCGCAAAGTTGCTGGGGCCCGTGCCCGTGCTGAGGGAGGGGTCAAGGGACTATTTAGCGAGCCGCTGGGACCCTGCTCAGGGTTGATGTGGCCTGTGCGCCACGCTGGTAAGGTGCCAGGGACCATTTGGCGAGCTGCTGGGACCCCGTGCAGGAGTCGCTGGGCCCAGTGCGGCGTGTTGGGGAGGGGCAAGGGACCATTTATAATCCGCTGGGACCCAGCGTGGTTGCTGGGCCCTGTGCGCGCTGGGTAAGAGCCAGGGTCCATTTGGGAGCCGCTGGGACCCTGCGCCGAGGTCGCCAGGCCCGTGCGATCGCTGTTGAGGTGCTAGGGACGATTTGGTGAGCTGCTGGGACACCGCATGGGGTCGCTGGGCCTCATGGCGCGCGCCTGAGAGGTGTCAGGTACCATTTGGCTGGCCGCTGGGGACCCTGTGAAGTTGCTGGGGTCCGTGCCTGCGCTTGGGATAGGAAAGGGACCATGCGAGCCTCTTGGACACTGCGCGAGGTCGCTGGGGGCCAGTGCGCTTGGGAGGTACCAGGGACCATTTGGCGAGCAGCTGGGACCCCGCTCGTGGTTGCTGGGTCCTGTGCGCGCACTGGGTAGGGAGCCAGGGACCACTTTGCGAGCTGCTGGGACCCCCGCGACGGGTCGCTGGACCCTGTGCGACTGCTGGTGAGCTTCAGGACCATTTGATGAGCAGCTGGGACCCCGGGCGGTGTCGCTGGAGCCGAGCTCACACTGGGGGCGCCAGGGACCATTTGGTGAGCCGCTGGGACCCGAGTGAGGTGGCTGGGTCCAGTGTGTGCGCTGGGGTCACTGGGGATGTGCCAGGGACCATTTGGCAAGCCACAAAATCCTTGCACGATGTTGCTGCCCTGTGCACGCGAGGGGAGGTGCCAGGGACTATTTGGCGAGCCTCTGGGAACCCCAGCGGGTCGCTGGGTCCGATGTGTGCTGGGTATGTGACAAGGACCATTTGTGAGCTGCTGGGACCCCACGCGTGGTTGCTGGGACCTGTCTTGGCGCACTGGGTAGGTGCCAGGGACCATTTGTCGAGCCTCTGGGAACCCGCACAGGGTCGTTGGGTCCAGGCGCTCGCTGGGGACTTGCCAGGGAACATTTGAGAGCCACTGGGACGCCACGCGAAGTCGCTCGAACGCGTGCGTGTGCTGGGGATGTGCCAGGGACCATATGGCGAGCCACTGGATCCCCCGCGCGGGTCGTTTGGCCCGTCTTGAGTAGGGGATGTACCCGTTACCAATTAGCAAGCCTCTGGGACCCTGGGCGCTGGGTCGCTGGGCCCAGTGCTTGCGCCGGGGATGTAGCAGGGACCATTTGGCGAGCCGCTGGGGCCCTTTTGCTCACTGGTGAGGTGCCAGGGACCATTTGGCGAGCCGCTGGGACCCCTTGCGATGTTTTGGGGGCCTGTGCGCGTGCTGGGGATGTGCCAGGGATCATTTGCGAGCCGCTTGGACTCCGCCTGGTAGCTGGGGGGTCAGTGTGCGCGCTGGGGAGGTGCCAGGGACCATTTGGCGAGCTGCTGGGACCCCGCGCGTGGTTGCTGATGCCCGAGCATGTGCGTACTGGTGATGTGCCAGAAACCATTTGGCGAGCCGCTGGGACCCCGCACGATGTCGCTGGGCCCTGTGCGTGTGATGGGAGGTGCTAGGGAACATTTGGCGAGCCGATGGTACTTGCGAAGTCGCTGGGGCCCCATGGCGCTGGGGATGTGCCTGGGACCATTTGTCAAGCCGCTGGGAACCTGCGTGTGGTCGCTGGGCCCCGTGGGCACGCTGGGGAGGGAACACGGACGATTTGGCAAGCCGCTGGGACCCCGCGCGAAGTCGCTGGGGCTTGTGCGCGCGCTCTGGTGATGTGCCAGGGACCATTTGCGAGCTGCTGGGACCCAACGAAAAAGACACTGGGGCCCATGAGCGCACTGCAGATGTTCCAGGGACCATTTGCTAGCCGCTGGCACCCTGCAAGTCGCTGGGTCCTGTGCGGCGATGCTGGGGAGGAGCCAGGGACCATTCGATTAGCCGCTGGGACCCCATGCGGGGTCGCTGGGACCCATGCGAGCACTTGGGAGGTGCCAGGGACCATTTGGCAAGCCACTGGAACCCCGCGCGGGGTCTCTGGGCCCTGTGCGTATGCTGGGGAGGTGCCAGCGACCTTTTGGGGAGCCGCTGGGAATCCACGCTTAGTAGCTGGGGCCCGTGCACGCTTGGGGAGATGCCAGGGACCATTTGGCGAGCCGCTGGGACCTCGACGGGGTCGCTGGGCCCAGTGCGCGCAGGGAGGGGCCAGGGACTATTTGGTGAGCCGCTGGGGCTCTTGCGCGCACTGGGGAAGTGCCAGGGACCATTTGACGGCCGCAGGAACCCAGCACGGGTTGCTGGGGCCCGGTGCATGCTGGGTAGGTGCCAGGGACCATTTGGCGGTCGCTGGGACCCCGATCGGGGTCGATGGGCCCCGTCTTGGCGTGCTGGGAGGTCAGGTAGAATTGCGCGAGCCGCTGGGACACATTGCGGAAGTCGCTGGGGCTCGTGCGCTCTGGGTATGTGCCAGGGACCATTTGGCGAGCCTCTGGGACCCTCGCGGGCGCTGGGGCCGATGTGATAGCTGGGGAGGTGCCAGGGACCATTTGGCATGTCGCTGGAACCCCATGCGATGTCGCTGCGGCCCGCACGTGTGCTGGGGAGGTGCCAGGGAACATTTGGCTAGCCACTGTGACCCCCCAGCAAAGTAGCTGGAACCCGTGCGGTCTGGGGATTTGCCAGGGACCATTTGGTGAGCAGCAGTAATCCCCGCGAAAGTCGCTGGGGCCTGCATGTGCTGTGGAGGTGCCAGGGACCATTTGGCGAGCCGATCGGGACCTGCGCTTGGTCTCGGGGGCCGTGTGTGGCGCTGGGAAGTTGCCAGGGATCAATTGGCGAGGCCGCTGGTACCCGCGATGGGGTCAATGGGCCCGTGCGGCCTCTGGGGGGAGCCAGGTACCATTTGGCAAGCCGTTTGGACCCCAAGAGACTGGGTCGCTGGCCCCAGTTTGGCTGGGTGGATTGAGTGGCCAGGCACCATGTGGCGAGCCACTGGGACACCGCCCAGGGTCGCTGGGCTCCGTCTTGGCGCACTGGGGAGGAGGAAGGGACCATTTGGTGAGCCACCGGACTAAGCGGTCTCTTGGGCCCATGCACGTGCTGGGCATGTGCCAGGGACCATTTGGCGAGCCCTCTGGGACCCAGCAGGGTCGCTGGGCTCCATGCGCGTGCTGGGGGGAGGAAGGGACCATTTGGCGAACCTCTGGGGCCCGCTTGAGGTCACTGGGCCCCATGCACGTGCTGGGCGGTGCCGGGATCATTTGGCGAGCTGCTGGGACCTTGGGGTCGCTGGGCCCAGTCGTGTCCTGGGAGTTGCCAGGCACCATTTGGCGAGAGACTGGGATCCCAGCCTTTGGGTCGTTGGGCCCGTGCGGCACGCTGGGGAGGAGCCAGGGACCATTCGATTAGCTGCTGTGACCCCAATGAGGTCGCTGGGGTCCGTGCGGGCCTGGGGATGTGCCAGGGTCCATTTGGCAGCTGCTGGGACCCCGACGCAGGGTCGCTGGGCCCAGTGCGTGCGCAGAGGAGGGCCAGGGACTATTTGGTGAGCCGCTGGGACCCCGAGCGAAGTCACTGGGGCCGATGCTCGCTTTGGGAGGAGCCAAGGGACCATTTGGCCCCGTTTGCTTGGGGTGGAGAGGTGCCAGGGAACATTTGGCATGCCGCTGGGACCCTGGGCAGGGTCGTTGGGTCCCATGCAAGCGCTGGGGAGGGACCAGGGACCATTTCTCGAGCCACTGGGACCCGACTGAAGTCGCTGGTACCCGCTTGCATGCCTGCGATGTGCCAGATACCATTTGGCGAGCAGAGGGACCCCACGCCAAGTCGGTGGGGTCCGCGGCGCTGGGATGTGCCAGGGTCCATTTGACGAGCCGCTGGGACCCTGCGCTTGAGGTCGCTGGGCCCAGTGCGGCGGCTGGGGAGGTGCCAGGACCATTTGGCGATTCGCTCAAACCCGGCTGGGTCTCTGGGGCCCGTGTGTGCTGTGGAAGTTCAGGGATTATTTGGCGAGCCATTGGGACCCCGCGCCGGGTTGCTGGTACCCGTGAGCATGCTGGGGAGGTGCATGAAACCATTTGGCGAGCCGCTGGGACCCCGCGTAGGGTAGCTGGGCACAGTGCGTCCACTGGGGAGGTACCAGGGACCATTTGGCGAGCCACTGGGACCCCAAGTGGGGTCTGGGGGCCCTTGGCGCAAGACTGGGAGGTGCCAGGGCCCAATTGGAGAGCCGCTGGAACCCTGTGAGGGGTCGTTGGTCCCTGTACGCGCGCTGGGGAGCGGCCAGGGCCCATTTGACGAGCTGCTGGGACCCCATGCAGGGTCGCTGGGACCCATCGCGGCGCATGGGAGGTGCCAGGACCATTTGAGAACCACTGGGACCCCTTGGCGGGATGTCTTGGCCCGTTAAGCTTGCTGGGGAGGTGCCAGAGACCTTTGGGGAGCCTCTGGGAATCTACACTTGGTAGCTGGGGCTCGTGTGCACGCTGGGGAGGTGCCAGGGACCATTTGGCAAGCCACTTGGACCCCGCGCTGGATTTCTGGGACCAGTGCGTGTGCTGGGCAGGTACCAGGGACCATTTGGCGAGCTGCTGGGACTCCGCTCTGGGTCGCTGGGGCCCCATGCGCGTGCTGGGGAGGTGCCATGGACCATTTGTTGAGCCTCTGGGAATCTACGCTTGGTAGCTGGGGCCCGTGTGCACGCAGGGGAGGTGCCAGGGACCATTTGGCAAACCACTTGGACCGCGGGGTCGCTGGGCCCGATGCGGCTGGGATGTACAAGAGACCATTCGGCTAGCCGCTGGGACCACGCATAAAGTCGCTGGGGCCTGTGCTTGGCGCTGGGATGTGCCAGGGACCATTTGGCAGACGCCTGGCTTCCACGCAAAGTCGCTGGGCACGCGTGTGCTGGGGATTTGCCAGTGACCATTAGGGCGAGCCTCAGGGAACCTGTACAAGGTCTCTGGGGCCAGTGTGTGCACTGGTGAGGTGCCAGGGACCGTTTGGCGATCCTCTGGGTCCTTCACGAGGTCACTGGGGCCCGTGTGATCCCTAGGGAGGTGCCAGGGACCATTTGGCGAGCCACACACGGTTCTGCGCAGGGGGGCTGGGCTCCTGGCGACACTGGGAGGTGCCAGGGAACATTTGGCGAACCGCTGGGACCCGCATGGGATCGCTGGGGCCAGTGCGTGTGCTGGTGAGGTGCCAGGGACAATTTTTCGAGCATCTGTGACCCTGTCTTGGGGTCACTGGGGCCCGTCTTGCCGCATTGGGGGAGCCAGGGGATAGTTTACGAAGCCCCTCGTACCCCTGTGCAAGGTCACAGGGTCCAGTGCACGTGGGGAGGTGACAGGGACCGTTTAGCGAGCCGCTGGGACCCCGCGGTGTTGCTGTGCCCAGTCGCGCGTGCTGGGGAGGTGCCAGGGACCATTTAGCAGGCTGCTGGGACCCCGGTGGGTCGCTGGGACTCTCGCCTGGTAGCTGGGGCCTGTGCGCGCTGGGGAGGTGCCAGGGATCATTTGGCATGCCGCTGGAACCCCTGCGCGCGGTGGGCCCTGGGGCCCGTATGTGCTGGTAAGGGAACAGGGACCATTTGTCCAGCCACTCGGACCCCGCTGGGGTCGCTGGGCCCCGTGGCGTGTGCTGGGAGTGGCCAGGGTCTGTTGGCAAGCTGCTGGGACCCGCTGCTGAAGTCGCTGGGGCTCGGCGCTGCACTGGGGATGTGCCAGGGACTTTGCGGACACTGGGACCAGAGCAACGTCGCTGGGGCCCGTAAGTGCACTGGGATGTGCCAGGACCATTTCTTGAAGTTGCTGGGACCCAGCGCATTGCTGGGCCCTGTGGGCGTGTTGGGATGTGGCAGGGATCATTTGGCAGCCTCTGGGACCGGCACGCGAGGTCACTGGGCCCAGTCGTGCGGCTTGGGAGGTGCCAGGGACCATTTGAGAACCGCTGGGACCCACGCAGGGGTCGCTGGGCCCAATGCGTGTGATGGGAGGTGACAGGATCCATTTGGCAAGCTGCTGGGACCCCACGCAGCGGGGTCGCTAGGCCCGCGACGCGGCGCTGGTGAGGTGCCAGTGACCATGTGCCGAGCTGTTGGCACCCCAAGGGCACGCTGGGGACGGGCAAGGTACCATTTGCGAGCCGCTGGGACACACTGGCGTGGTTGCAGGGCCCGTAGACATGCGCAGGGGCAGAGCCAAGAACCATTTAGCGAGCCGCTGGGAACTCGCGAAGTTGCTGGGGCCTGTGCCCACTCTGGGATGTGCCAGGGACCATTTTGAACTGCTGGGACCCTGCGCGTGGTCGCTTGGGACTGGGCGCGTGCTGGGGAGGTGCCAGGGACCATTTGGAGAGACGCTGGGACCCCGCACGGGGTCACTGGGGCCCATGCATGTGCTGTGAAGGTGCCTGGGTCCATTTGGCAAGCAGATGGGACCCCGTGGTGGGGTCGCTGGGGCAACGACGCCTGGGGAGGCGCCAGGGACGAATACCTAGCCTGGGTCCCCACATGGGGTCGCTAGTGTCCGTATGCGTGCCTGGGAGGTGCCAGGGGACGTTTGGCGAGCCGCTGGTACCCCACAAAGTCGCTGTAGCCTGTGTGCATGCTGGGAGTTGCCAGAGACCATTTTGGCAAGCCGCTGGGACCCCCATCGCCAAGTCGCAGGGACCACGTCGTGTGCTGGGCGGCGCGCCAGGGTCCATTTGAGTCAGCTGTGACCCCGCGTGGTGTTGCTGGGCCCAATCGCGCGATGGGGAGGTGCTAGGGACAGTTTGGTGATCCGTTGTGACCCAACGCTGGTTGCTTGGTCCTGTGAGCATGCTGTAGGTGCCAGGGACCATTTGGCGAAGCCGCTCGGACCACATGGGGTCGCTGGGGGCCCAGTTCTGGCTAGGTGCCAGGGACAACTTATGAGCCACTGGGACCCGTCTTGGGGTCTGGGTTCCATGCCCGCTGGGGATGAGCCAGGTACCATTTGGCGAGACGCTGGGACCCCTCTTAAAGTTGCTGGGGCCTGTGTCTGCTTAGGGAGGGTCAAGGGACTATTTAGCGAGCAGCTGGGACCCTGCTCAGGGTTGATGTG
>JAHFZB010000145.1:121745-136500 GCA_036884735.1 Huso huso
TCCCTGGCTCGTCCCCAGCGCATGCACGGGGCCCAGCGACTTCGGGCGGGGTACCAGCGGCTCGCCAAATGGTCCAAGGCAACTCCCCAGCGCACGCACGGGGCCCAGCAACCCGAGCGGTGTCCCAGCGGCTCGCCAACTGGTCCCTGGCTCCTACCCAGCACTCGCACAGGGCCCAGTGACCCCACGTGGGGTCACAGCATCTCGCCAAATGTTCCCTGGCCCCTCCCTAGCGCTCGCACAGGGCCCAGCAAACCCGCGCGGGGTCCCTGCAGCTCTCAAATGGTCCCTGGCCTCTCCCCAGCGCGCGCACGAGGCACAACAATCCCACGCAGGGTCCCAGCGGCTCACCAAAATGATCCCTGGCTCCTCTCCAGTGCGCACACAGGGCCCAGTGACCCCGTGCGGGGTTCCAGCGCCACGCCAAAGAGTCCCTATCACCTCCCCAGTGTAAGCATGGGTCCCAGCGACCCCGCAAGCGGGTCCCAGCGGATGCCAAATGGCCCTTGGTATCTCCCAGTGCAAGCACTGGTCTCAGCGACCCCCCGTGAGGTCCCAGCTACTCTCCAAATGTTCCCTGGCTCCTACCAAACGTGCGCACTGGGCCCAGAAACCATGCGCAGGGTCCCAGTGGCTCGCAAAATGGTCCCTGACACATCCCAGTGCGGCGACGGGCCCCAGCGACTTAGCTGGGGCCCAGAGACTCGCCAAATGGTCTCTGGCACATCCCAGCCGCCAAGACGGGCCCCAAGCAACATTGCACGGGTTCTCAGCGGTTCTCGAATGGTTCCTGGCACCTCTCCAGCATGCGCACGGGCCCCATCGACCCCATGCGGGATCCCAGCGGCTCACCAAATGGTCCCTGGCACCTTCCCAGTGCACGCACAGGCCCCAGCTACCAGGCGTGGAGTCTGGCGGCAAAAGGTCCCTGGCACCGCCCAGCTTGCCCACGGAGCAGCGACTTCGCGGGGTCCCAGCGGCTCGCCAAATGGTACCTGGCTCCTCCCAGCGCGCACACGGGCCCATCGACCCCGCCATGGGGGTCCCAGCGGCTCGCCAAATAGTCCCTGCCCCCCCCAGTGCGCACGGAGTCCCAGCGCTCTTAAATGGTCCCTGGCGCCTTCCCAGGGGGCGACGGGCAACAACTCGCGGGATCACAGCGGCTCGCAATGGTCCCTGGCCCCTCCCCAGCACGCACATCGGCCCTGGGTCCCAGCGGCTCGCAAATGGTACATGGCGGCTCGGCAAACAATCCCCTGGCACCTCCCCAGCAAATGATCCCTGGCACCTCCCCAGGGCCCAGCGACTTTATTTGGAGGGTCCCAGAGGCTCACCAAATGGTCCTGGCACCATCCCCAGAGCCCACCCGGGACCACAGCGACTTCATGGGAGGTGCCAGCGGCTTGCCAAATGGTCCCTGGCACCTCACCAGCGAGCCCAGGGGCTCCAGCGACCTCCATGCAGGGTCCCAGCGGCTTTGGCCAAATGGTCCCTGGCACCTCCCCAGCTCGTGGACCGGGCCCAGCAACCACGCGGGAGGTCCCAACGGGTAAAATGGTCCATGGCCCCTCCCCAGCATGCACAGGGTCCAACCAACAGGCAAGATGGGGTCCAGCGGCTCGCCAAATGTTCCTGTCACCTCCCCAGGGCTGCCAAGATGGGGCCCAGCGAACCCGCTAGGGGTCCCAGCAGCTCGCCAAATGGTCCTTGGCCCCTCCCCAGTGCACCGACTGGTCCCAGCGACCCCAGGGGTCCCAGCGGCTCGCCAAATGGTCCCTGGCACCTCCCCAGCGCACCGGGCCCCAGATACCAGGTGTGGAGTCCCAGCAGCCTGCAAAATGGTCCCTGGCACCCCCAGCGCAAGCACTGGGACCAGCAACCCCACGTGGTCCCAGCTGCTCATCAAATGGTCCCTGGCACTCACCAGCACGCGCATGGGCCCCAGTCACCTGGTACCTGGGTCCCAGCGGCATCGCCAAATGGTCCCTGGCTCCTACATGGTACCTCCCCGTGAATACAGGGCCAAGCAACCATGTGCGTGGTCCCAGCAGTTCACAAATGGTCCCTGCCCCACCCCAGCACGCACACGGTGCCCAGCGACCAAATGGGGGTCCCAGCGGCTCCAAATGTTCCGTGGCACATCCCCAGCGTGCAAGACGGGCCCCAGCGATTTCGCAGTGTCCCAGTGGTTTCCAAATGGTCCCTGGCTCGTCCCCCAGCGCATGCACGGGCCCAGCGACCGGGCGGGGTACCAGCGGCTCGCCAAATGGTCCTGGCAACTCCCCAGCGCACGCGGGGCCCAGCAACCAGCGCGGGGTCCCAGTGTTCGCCAAATGGTCCCTGGCTCCTCACCCAGCACTCGCATGGGGGCCCAGTGACCCCACGGGGTCCCAGCATCTCGCCAAATGTTCCCTGGCACCCTCCCTAGCGCTCGCTGGGGCCCAGCAAACCCAGCTTGCTCGGGGTCCCAGCAGCTCTCAAATGGTCCCTGGCCTCCCCAGCCCAGCGCATGAGGCACAACAATCCCTCGCAGGGTCCCAGCGGCTCACCAAAATGATCCCTGGCCCCTCCAGCCCGTGCACAGGGCCCAGTGACCCTGCAAGGGGTTCCAGCGCCACGCCCAAAGAGTCCCTGGCACCTCCCCAGTGTAAGCCATGGGTCCCAGCGACCCATACGGGTCCCAGCGGATCTCCAAATGGCCCTTGGTATCTCCCCAGTGCAAGCACTGGTCTCAGCGACCCCGTGAGGTCCCAGCGGTTCCAAATGTTCCCTGGTACCAAACGGGGTGCGCACTGGGCCCAGAAACCTCGCGCAGGGTCCCAGTGGCTCGCAAATGGTCCCTGACACATCCCCAGCCAGGGCAAGACGGGCCCCAGCGACTTAGCTGGGGCCCAGAGACTCGCCAAATGGTCCCTGGCACATCCCCAGCCAAGCGCGGCCCCAAGCAACATTGCACGGGTTCTCAGCGGTTCTCCAAATGGTTCCTGGCACCTCACCAGCATGCGCAGGGCCCCATCGACCCCAGCGCGGATCCCAGCGGCTCACCAAATGGTCCCTGGCACCTTCCAGTGCACGACAGGCCCCAGCTACCAGGCGTGGAGTCTCCCAGAGGCTTCCAAAGGTCCCTGGCACCGCCCCAGCTTGCCCACGGGCAGCGACTTCGCGGGGGTCCCAGCGGCTCGCCAAATGGTCCCTGGCTCATCCCCAGCACCCATGCACGGGCCCATCGACCGTGGGGTCCAGCGGGGTCCCAATGGTCCTGGCACAAACAGTCCCTGCCCCCAGTGACCGCACGGGGTCCCAGCGGCTCGCCAAATGGTCCCTGGCATCCCAGGGGGCGCACGGGCACAACGACCGCGGGGATCACAGTGGCTCGTCAAATGGTCCCTGGCAGTCCCCAGTGCGCATGGGCCCCAGCGAACTCGGCGTAGGGTCCCAGCGGCTCACAAAATGGTCATGGCACTCCCTCAGCACGCCAAGACGGAGCCCAGCGACCGCAAGGGGTCCCAGCAGCAAATGGTCCCTGGCACCTCCTCAGTGCACGCACAGGGCACAGCGACTTTACGTAGGGTCCCAGAGGCTCCCAAATGGTCCCTGGCACCTCCCAATGCGCCACGGGGCCCAGCGACCCATGAGGGGTCCCAGCAGCTCGCAGAATGGTCCCTGGCACCTCTCAGAAGGGCGCGGGCCCCAGCGACTTCGCAGGGGTCCCAGCGGCTCGCCAAATGGTCCTAGCACCTCCCCAGCGCACGCACTGGGCCCAGCGGCTCGCCAAATGGCCCCTGGCAATTCCCCCCCAGCGATCACACGGACCCCAGCTAGCAGGCGTGGAGTCCCATTGGGTCGTGAAATGGTCCCTGGCACATCCCCAGCAAGACACGGGCCCCAGCAACCAAGACGGGGTCCATGCGGCTCGCAAATGATCCCTGGCACATCCCCAGCGAGACCCAGGCCCCCAAAAAAACATCGAGGGGTCCCAGCAGCTTGCCAAATGGTCCCTTGCCCCCTCCCCAGCATGCACACGGGGGCCCAGCGACCCCGTGCAGGGGTCCCAACGGCTTTTCAAATATCCCTGGCACATCCCCCAGCGTGCGAAAGGGCCCCAGCGGCTTAGGCTGGAGTCCCAGCGGCTAGATCAAATGGTCCCTGGTACATCCTCGGCACAAGCACTGGGGCCCAGCGACCCAGCGCAGGGTCCCAGAGGCTTGCCAAATGGTCCCTGGCACATCCCCAGGACGCCCATGGACCCCAGCGGGTCTCCAACCCAAATGGTCCCTGGCACCTCCCAGTGCGGACCCCCAGCGACCTGGCGGGAGGTCCAGGGGTCCCAAAGTCCCTGGCCCCATCCGGGGCCCAACGGGCCGTGAGGGGTGCCAGAGGCTAGCCAAATGGTACCTGACACCTCTCAGGCGCGCATGAGGCCCAGTGACCCCATCGCGGTGTCCCAGCTGCACATGTCCCCAGCGATCTCGTGCTGGTTCCTGCGGCTCGGCAAAATGGTCCCTTGCACCTCCCATGCATGGGGCCCAGCGACCCAAGAGGGGTCCCACCGGCTCGCCAAATGGTCCCTGGCACATCCCCAGCGCAAGACGGACCCCAGTGATTTCTTGAGGGGTCCCAACGGCTCACCAAATGGTCCCTGGCACCTCCCCAGTGCGCTCAGGACCCCTGCGACCATGAGGGGTCCCAGCGGCTCACCAAATGGTCCCTGGCTCCCTCCCAGCGCGTCGCACAGGGGCCCAGCAACCACGCAGGGGTCCCTGCTCTCAAATGGTCCCTGGCACCTCCCCAGCGTGCACATGCCCAGTAATCGTGCAGGGTCCCAGCGGCTCACCAAAATGGTCCCTGGCTCCTCCCAGTGCGCACACAGGGCCCAGCGACCCCGTGGGGTTCCAGCGCCACGCCAAAGAGTCCCTGGCACCTCCCCAGTGTAAGCATGGGTCCCAGCGACCCGCTTGCGGGGTCCCAGCGGATCGCCAAATGGCCCTTGGTATCTCCCCAGTGCAAGCACTGGTCTCAGCGACCCCCCGTGAGGTCCCAGCTACTCTCCAAATGTTCCTGGCTCCTACCAAACGTGCGCTGGGGCCCAGAAACCATGCGCAGGGTCCCAGTGGCTCGCAAATGGTCCCCTGACCCTCCCCAGTGCAAGCACGGGCCCCAGCGACTTAGCTGGGGCCCAGAGCGGCTCACCAAATGGTTCCTGGCACATCCCCAGGCTGCATGGGGCCCCAAGCAACATTGCACGGGTTCTCAGCGGTTCGCCGAATGGTTCCTGGCACCTCACCAGCATGCGCCACGGGCCCCATCGACCCAAGCGGGATCCCAGCGGCTCACCAAATGGTCCCTGGCACCTTCCCAGTGCACGCACAGGCCCCAGCTACCAGGCGTGGAGTCACAGCGGCTTCCCAAAAGGTCCCTGGCACCCCCCCAGCTTGCCCACGAGCAGCGACCGAAGCGGGGTCCCAGCGGCTCGCCAAATGGTACCTGGCTCCTCCCCAGATCACCGGGCCCATCGACCTCGCCGCAGGGTCCCAAGTCGCCAAACAGTCCCTGCCCCCCAGTGCGACGGAGTCCCAGCTGGGGGTCCCCGCCAAATGGTCCCTGGCACATCCCTTCCCAGGGGGCGAGGGGCACGGTGATTTCCGCGGGATCACAGCGGCTCGTCAAATGGTCCCTGGCGAGTCCCCAGTGCGCGCTCGGGCCCCAGCGAACCGGCGCTGGGTCCCAGCGGCTCGCAAATGGTACATGGCTTCTCCCCAGCACGCGCACGGAGCCCAGCGACCCCGTGCGGGGTCCCAGCAGCAAATGATCCCTGGCACCTCCCCAGTGCACGCGACAGGGCAGCGATTTTTTGTGCAGGGTCCCAGAGGCTCCCCAATTGATCCCTGGCACCTCCCCAATGCGCCCACGGGGCCCAGCGACCCAGCGCGGGGTCCCAGCAGCTCGCAGAATGGTCCCTGGCACGACCCCAGCGCGCGGGGCCCTAGCGACTTCGCAGGGGTCCCAGCGGCTCGCCAAATCGTCCCTAGCACCTCCCCATCGCACGCACTGGGCCCAGCGGCTCGCCAAATGGCCCCTGGCACTTCCCCATCCGCGCACACGGACCCCAGCTAGCAGGCGTGGAGTCCCATTGGTGTCAAATGGTCCCTGGCACATCCCCACCGCGCACACGGGCCCCAGCAACCCCAGACGGGTCCATGCGGCTCGCCAAATGATCCCTGGCACATCCCAGCCGCCCGCCCAGGCCAAAAAACATCGCTAGGGGTCCCAGCAGCTTGCCAAATGGTCCCTTGCCCCTCCCCAGCATGCACATCGGGCCCAGCGACCCCGTGCGGGTCCCAACGTTTTCAAATGGTCCCTGGCACATCCCCAGTGCAAAGGTCCCCAGCGACTTCGCGAGAGTCCCAGCGGCTCGCCAAATGGTCCCTGGTACATCCCCGGTGCAAGCACGGGGCCCAGCGACCCAGCGCAGGGTCCCAGAGGCTTGCCAATTGGTAACTGGCACATCCCCAGGACGGGCATGGACCCCAGCGGCTCTCCAACTGGTACCTGGCACCTCCCCAGTCCGCGGACGCGCCCCAGCGACTTCTGAGTGGGGTCCCAGCAGCTGCAAATGGCGGGCCCAACGAACCTGGTGAGGGGTGCCAGAGGCTAGCCAAATGGTACCTGACACCCCTCAGGCGTCAAATGAGATGAGGCCCAGTGACCCCTCAAATGGCTGGTGTCCCAGCGGCGTGCACATGCCCCAGCGATCTCGTGCTGGTTCCCTGCGGCTCGCCAAATGGTCCCTTGCACCTCCCAAGCGCGCATGGGGCCCAGCGAGCCAAGACGGGTCCCAGTGGCTCGCCAAATGGTCCCTGGCACATCCCCAGCGTGCAGACGGACCCCAGTGATTTCTTGAGGGGTCCCAACGGCTCACCAAATGGTACCTGGCTCCTCCCCAGTGCGCGAGCCAGGACTCTGTGAGACCTCGCCGCTGGGTCCCAGCGGCTCACCAAATGGTCCCTGGCTCCCCCCCAGCACGACGACAGGGCCCAGCAACCACGCTGCATGGCTCCCAGCAGCTCGCAAATGGTCCCTTGCCCCTCCCCAGTGCAAGCACGGGCCCCAGCGACTCCGCAAGGGTTCCCAGCGGCTCACCAAATGGTACCTGACACCTCTCAGGCGCGAGCATGAGGCCCAGCGACCTCACGCAGTGACCCAGAGGCTCGCCATATGGTCCCTGGGACATCCACAGCGCGTGGGCGGGCCCCAGCGACTTCAAGAGGGGTCCCAGCGGCTCGTGAAATGGTACCTGCCTCCTCCCCAGATCACACGTGCCCCAGCGACCTCGCGCAGGGTCCCAGCGGCTCACCAAAAGGTCCCTGGCACCTACCCAGCGCGCAGACGCGCCCCAGCGACTTCGAGCAGGGTCCCAGCAGCAATGAAATGGTACCTGCCCCCTCCCCAGATCACACGTGCCCCAGCGACCTCGCGCATGGTCCCAGAGTCTAGCCAAACTGTCCCTGGCACCCAACGCACGCACTGGGCCCAGTGACCAAATGCGGGGTCCCAGCAGCTCGCCAAATGGTCCCTGGCACATCCCAAAGCGTGCACGGGGCCCAGCGATTTCTAAGGGTTCCCAGCGGCTCACCAAATGGTACCTGACACCTCTCAGGCGCGAGCATGAGGCCCAGCGACCTCACGCGGTGACCCAGAGGCTCGCAAATGGTCCCTGGGACATCCACACCGCGTGGACGGGCCCCAGCGACTTCAAGAGAGGTCCCAGCGGCTCGTGAAATGGTCCCTGCCTCCTCCCCAGATCACACGGCCCCAGCGACCCCGCGCAGGGTCCCAGCAGCCGCCAAATGGTCCCTGGCACATCCCAAAGCGTGCGACGGGGCCCAGCGATTTCTAGTGGGGTCCCAGCGGATCACCAAAATGGTCCGTGACTCCTCCCTCAGCGCACAAGACACGGGGCCCAGCGACCCGGCACGGGTCCCAGCGGCTCGCCAAATGGTCCCTGGCACCCCCAGGGCACCGCACGGGCCCAGCAACCACGCTGGGTCCCACCGTCTTGCCAAATGGTCCCTGGCACATCCCCAGCGTGCACGCGGCGCAAGATGGGGCCCAGCGACCCCGCAGGGGGTCCCAGCAGGCTCGCCAAATGGTCCCTGGCTCCCTGGCAACCCAGCGCACGACAGGGCCCAGCAACCCATACGGGCTCCCAGCAGCTCACAAATGGTCCCTGGCCCCTCCCCAGCGTGCACCTAGGCCCCACCAGACCCTGGGGCTGGGTCCCAGAGGCTCGCCAAATGGTCCCTGGCACATCCCCAGCACCCGCACTGCGCCCCAGCGACTTTGGCAGGGGTCCCAGCAGCTAAGCCGAATGGTCCCTGGCTCATCCCCAGCGCATGCACGGGACCCAGCGACTTTACGGGGTCCCAGCGGCTCGCCAAATGGTCCCTGGCACCTCCCCAGGGCGCACAAAGGGCCCAGCGAACCCATGAGGGGTCCCAGCGGATCGCCAAATGATCCCTGGCACCTCCCCAGCGTGCACACTGGCCCCAGAGACCTGTGCGGGGACCCAGCGGCTGCCAAATGGTCCCTGGCACCTCCCAGCGATCACACGGGCCCCAGCGACCTGCGCGCAGGGTCCCTGAGGCTCGCCAAATGGTCCCTGGCACATCCCCAGTGCCACGTCGGGCCCCAGCGACTTTGTGCGGGGTCCCAGCTGCCCGCCAAATGATCCCTGGCTCATCCCCAGCGGGCACGGGACCCAGAGACAACGCGACGGGGTCCCAGCTGGCAGCCGAATGGTCCCTGGCACATCCCCAGCGAAGCGATGGGGCCCAGTGACCCCAAGACGGGGGCACCAGGGCTCGCCAAATGGTCCCTGGCACATCCCCAGCGCGCACTGGCCCCAGCGACCGCAAGGGGTCCCAGAGGCTCGCCGAATGGTCCCTGGCACCTCCCCAACGATTATGAGGAGGCCCAGCGATTTCCTCAGGGTCCCATGGGCTCGCGAAATGGTCCCTGGCTCCTCCCCAGCGCGCACGGGCACGGGGCCCAGTGGCCCTGTGCATGGGGTCCCAGCGGCTCGCCAAATGATCCCTGGCACCTATCCAGCACGCACACGGGGCCCAGAGACCCGCACGGAGGTTCCAGCGGCTCGCCAAATGGTCCCTGGTACCTCCTCAGCGATCGCACGGGCCCAAGCGACCCGCCAAGAGGGGTGCCAGCGCTCACCAAATGCTCCCTGTCCCCTTCCCAGCGCAGCGCCCGGGGGCCCAGCGACCTTTCCGCGCATGGTCCCATCGGCTCGCCAAATGTCACCTGGGACATCCCCAGCGCACGCACGGGCCCAACGACACCGAGCAGGGGTTCCCAGCGGCTCGCCAGACGGTCCCTGGCACCTCCCAGCGATCGCAGGGGCCCCATTGACCTCATGCAGGGTCCCAGTGGCTCGCCAAATGGTCCCTGGCACATACCCAGCACGCGACGGGCACCAACGACTTCAGACAGGGTCCCAGCAGCTTGCCAAATGGTCCTGCACCTCCCCAGCACGCACACGGGCCCAGCGACCCCATGTGGGCCCCAGCGGTCGCCAAACTGTCCCAGGCACCTCCCACCGCTTGCACAGGGCCCAGCAACCACGTGCGGGGTCCCAGCCGCTCGCCAAATGGTCCCTGGCACATTCCCAGCATGCGCAGGGCCCCAGCAATTTCAAGTTGGGTCCAGCGGCTCACAAATTGTCCGTGGGCATCCCCAGCACGCGCACGGGCCCCAGCGACTTCTCGCGGGGTTCCAGCGGCTTGCCAAATGGTCCCTGGCACATCCCCAGGGCGCGGATCGGCCCCAGCGACTTCGCCGGGGTCCCAGCCGCCGCCAAATGGTCCCTGGCACCTCCCCAGTGCGCTCGGGTCCCAGCGACCCCGCGGGGTCCCAGCAGCTTAGCCAAATGGTCCCTGGGCCTCACCAGCGCACGCACAGGGCCACAGCAACTTCATGCGGGGTCCCAGCGGCTCGTCAAATGGTCACTAGTGCCTCCCTTAGTGCGTGGTCGGGCCCCAACAACCCTGCACTGGGTCCCAGCGGCTCGCAAATAGTCCATGGCCCCTCCCCAGCACGCGCACGGTGCCCAACTACCACGCGTGGGGTCCCAGAGGCTCGCCAAATGGTCCCTGGTACCTCCCCAGAGCACGCGGGGGCCCAGCAAACACTTATCGGGTCCCAGAGGCTCGTAAATGATTCCCTGGCACCTCCCCAGCGCACGCCGAAATGGTCCTAGCACCACACCAGCATCCTGGCGCACCAGCGTGCCCAGCAACCCTGCAGCGGGGGTCCCAGCGGCTCGCCAAATGGTCCCTGGCACCTCCCAGCGATCACGCGGGCCCCAGCGACCTCGCAGAGGGGTCCCTGAGGCTCGCCAAATGGTCCCTGGCAATTCCCCAGCGCATACACGGGCCCAGCGACTTTGTGCGAGTTCCCAGCGTCTCGCCAAATGATCCCTGGCTCATCCCCAGCGCGGGCACGGGACCCAGAGACCACCGACAGGGGTCCCAGCGGCTCACCAAATGGTCCCTGGCACATCCCAGCACGCGCATGGGGCCCAGTGACCCCGCAGCACGGGGCACCAGGGGCTCGCCAAATGGTCCCTGGCACATCCCCAGCGTCGAGACTGGCCCCAGCGACCGCAAGGGGTCCCGGAGGCTCACCAAATGGTACCTGGCTCCTCCCAGTTCGCGCAGGAGGCCCAGCACCCCGCTCAGGGTCCCATGGGCTCGCTGAAATGGTCCCTCGGCTCCTCCCGCCACGCACAGGGCCCAGTGGCCTGCATGGGGTCCCAGCGGCTTCTCCAAATGATCCCTGGCACGCATCCAGCACGGTCGGGCCCCAGAGATGCGAGGTTCAAGCGGGCGCCAAATGGTCCCTGGTTACCTCCTCAGCGCGATCGCGCACGGCCCCAAGCGACGGCGCGGGGTGCCAGCGGCTTGCCAAATGCTCCCTGTCCCCTTCCCCTTCGCACGCCCGGGCCCAGCGTCTTTGGCGCATGGTCCCATCGGCTCGCCAAATGTCACCTGGCTCCAGCGCACGCGGGCCCAACGACACCGAGCAGGGGTTTCAGCGGCTCGCCAGACGGTCCCTGGCACCTCCGCAGCGATCGCAGGGGCCCCATTGACCTCATGCAGGGTCCCAGTGGCTCGCCAAATGGTCCCTGGCACATACCCAGCACGCCAAGACGGGGCCCCAGCGACAGCACAGGGTCCCAGCAGCTTGCCAAATGGTCCCTTGCACCTCCCCAGCACGCACACGGGGCCCAGCGACCCCATGTGGGGCCCCAGCGGGTCGCCAAATGGTCCCAGGCACCTCCCCACCGCTTGCACGGGGCCCAGCAACCACGTCGCGGGGTCCCAGAGGCTCGCAAATGGTCCCTGGCACATTCCCAGCATGCGCACGGGCCCCAGCAACCTCAAGTTGGGTCCAGCGTCACAAATTGTCCGTGGCACATCCCCAGCTGCGCGCCAAGACGGGCCCCAGCGACCCGCGAGGGGTTCCAGCGGCTTGCCAAATGGTCCCTGGCACATCCCTCAGTGGGCGGACGGGCCCAGCGACCTCGCGGGGTCCCAGCCGCTCACCAAATGGTCCCTGGCACCTCCCCAGCGCGCACGGTCCCAGCTTTACTGAACGGGTCAGAGCAGCTAGCCAAATGGTCCCTGGCACCTCACCAGCGCCACACAGGGCCACAGCAACTTCATCGGGGTCCCAGCGGCTCGTCAAATGGTCACTAGTGCCTCCTTAGTGCGTGGTCGGGCCCCAACAACCCTGCACTGGGTCCCAGCGGCTCGCAATGGTCCATGGCCCCTCCCCAGCACGCCAAGACGGTGCCCAACTACCACGAATGGGGTCCCAGAGGCTCGCCAAATGGTCCTTGGTACTCCCCAGAGCACGCACTGGGCCCAGCAACACTTATCGGGTCCGAGAGGCTCGCTTGAATGATTCCTGGCACCTCCCCCAGTGCGCCGAAAATGATTCCTAGCACCACACCAGCACGCGCGACAGTGCCAAGCAACCACGCGGGGTCCCAGCGGCTCGCAAATGGTCCCTGGCACCTCCCCCAGAACGCACGACCGGGCCCAGCTAAATCGCACAATGTCCCAGAGGCACGCCAAATGGTCCCTTACCTCTCCAGCTCGTGCATCGGGCCCAGAGACATCGCACAGGGTCCCAGCGGCTCGCCAAATCGTCCCTGGCACTTCCACAGTGCGCACGGGCCCAGCGACCAGGGACCCAGCGGTCACCAAATGGTCCTTGGTACCTCCCATAGTCAAGCACTGGTCCCTAGCACCAGCCCGCGTGGGTCCCAGCGGCCTCCAAACGGTCCCTGGATCCTACCAAGCCCGCGCACTGGGCTCAGAAACCACGCGGGGTCCCAGTGGCTCGCAAATGGTCCCTGGCACATCCCCAACATACTCGGCCCCAGCACTTAGTGCGCGTGGGTCCCATCGTAAATGTTCTCTGGCACATCCCCAGCGCACACGGGCCCAAAGACACCGCGGGGTCCCAGGGGTCCCAGCGGCTCGCCAAATGGAATCTGGCTCCTCCCTAGCGAGCGCATCGGGCCCAGCGACCAAGACGGGGCCCAGCGGCTCGCCAAATGGTCCCTGACACCTCCCAGCAGCGCCGACGGGCCAAAGTTTCCACCACCAAAGGGTCCCAGCAGCTCGCCAGATAGTCCCTGGCACCTCCCCCAGCTGGGGTCCCAGAGGCTCGCCAAATGGTCCCTGGCACCTCCCCAGCACCGCACTGGGCCCAGCGACCCCGCTCGGGGTCCTAGCGGCACGCCAAATGGTCCCTGGCACCTCACCAGCACGCACACGGGCCCCAACCCACCCATCGCGGCGTCTCAGCTGCTTGCCAAATGGTCCCCGGTCCCTCCCAGCACAGTCGACTGGGCCCAGCGACCCTCGCAAAGGTCACAGCAGCTCGCCGAAATGGTCCCTGGCACCTCCCCAGCGATTATATTGGCCCCAGCGACCTTGCCCGGGGTCCCAGAGGCTCGCCAAATGGTCTCTGGCACATCCCCAGCGGCCAAGACGGGGCCCAGTGACTTTATGATGGTCCCACCGGCCCGCCAAATGGTACCTGGCACCTCCCTAAGCGAGCATGGGGCCCAGTGACCCGCACAGGGTTCCAGCGGTTCGCGAAAAGGTCCCTGGCACCTAACCAGCACGCCACGGGCCCCATTGACCCCCACGCGGGATTCCAGCGGCTCACCAAATGGTCTCTGTCACCTTCCCAGTGCACGCACGGGCCCCAGCTACCAAGCATGGAGTCACAGCGGCTCACCAAATGGTCCCTGGTACCTCCCCAGCGCCCACACGGGGCCCAGCGAACCCGCGCAGGGTCCCAGCGGTTCGCCGAATGGTCCCTGGCACCTCCCCAGCGCGCACGGGGCCCAGTGACCAGGCGTTGAGTCGCAGCGGCTCGCCAAATAGTCCCTGGTACCTCACCAGCACGCGCACGGGGTCCCAGCGGTTCGCCGAAAGGTCCCTGGCACCTTACCAGCAAGCGCACTGGCCCCATCGACCCCATGCGGGATCCCAGGCTCACCAAATGGTCTCTGGCACCTTCCCAGTGCACTCACGGGCCCCAGGTCCCAGGCGTGGAGTCCCAGTGGCTCCCAAAAGGTCCCTGGCACCTCCCCAGCGCGCGCCCACAGGTCCTGCGACTTAGCGCAGGGTCCCAGCGGCTCGCCAAATGGTCCCTGGTACCTCCCCAGCCGCAGACGGGACCCAGTGACACGCGAGGTCCCAGCGGCTCTCCAAATGGTCCCTGGCTCCTCCCAGCGCCCGCATGGGGCCCCAGCGAACCCACGACGGGTCCCAGCTGCTCGTCAAATGAACCTGGCACCTCACCAGGACGTGCACGGGCCCCAGCCACCCCGCGGGGTCCCAGTGGCTCGCCAAATGGTCCCTGGCTCCTCCCAAGCATGCCGAGCACAGGTCCCATAACCACACGCGAGGGTCCCAGGTGCTCGCAAATGGTCCCTGGCACCTCCCAGCGATTATATTGGCCCCAGCGACCTTGCGCAGGGTCCCAGAGGCTCGCCAAATGGTCTCTGTCACATCCCCAGCGCGCGCACGGGCCCCAGTGACTTTGCGCATGGTCCCACCGGCTCGCCAAATGGTACCTGGCACCTCCCCAGCGCGAGCATGGGGCCCCAGTGACCCAAGACAGGGTTCCAGCGGTTCGCCAAAGGTCCCTGGCACCAACCAGCATGCGCACGGGCCCCATCGACCCCTACGCGGGATCCCAGAGACTCACCAAATGGTCTCTGTCACCTTCCCAGTGCACGCACGGGCCCCAGCTACCAAGCATGGAGTCACAGCGGCTCACCAAATGGTCCCTGGTACCTCCCCAGCACCCACACGGGGCCCAGCGAACCCGCGCAGGGTCCCAGCGGTTCGCCGAATGGTCCCTGGCACCTCCCCAGCAACACGGGGCCCGAGCAGGCGTTGGGTCCAGGGCGGCTCGTAAATGGTCCCTGGTTCCTCCCCAGCCGCACGGGCCCAGTGACCAGGCGTTGAGTCCCAGCGGCTTGCCAAATGGTCCCTGGCACCCCCTCCAGCACCCAACGGGGGTCCCAGAGGATCGCCAAATGGTCCCTGGCACCCCCTCCAGTGCGCACGGCCCCAGCGAAATAAGAAGGGTCCCAGAGGCTCGCCAAATAAGTCCATAAGAGAAAGTTTACAAAGAGAGGAGGCCATTCAGC
>JAHFZB010000928.1:0-5000 GCA_036884735.1 Huso huso
AAGCCCAAATCTCTGGGTGAGGGCCTCAGGTTATTATTATTTGTTTATTTAGCAGACACCTTTATCCAAGGCTTACAGAGACTAGGGAGTGTGAACTATGCATCAGCTGCAGAGTCACTTACAATTATGTCTCACCCGAAAGACGGAGCACAAGGAGGTTAAGTGGCTTGCTCAAGGTCACACAATGAGTCAGTTTGCTGAGGTGGGATTTGAACCGTGGACTTCCTGGTTATGAACCCTTTTCTTTAACCACTGGACCACACAGCCTCCTCAGCAAGTAGATGTTGTCCATTCATTCTCAGACCAATTTTTGTATCAAGATGGAAGGGGTTTCCCCGGATAATGACAGGTGTGGGAGTTGTAGGGTCCTTAAAAAAAAAAAAAAAAAAAAAAAAACAGAAAAATAAATCACTTACACTGTATTTTAAAAATAAAATGCTGACGCAGCATCTTACGTTATATTGTGATCATCTTTATTTGCATATTCCCATTCCCTTAATTCTTCAATTTCAACACCATCCCTCTCCCCTGATGTAATAATTCATAGCTGTTAGTTTTTAATACTTTTCATGTATTGTATTTGATGCCATGGGCTAGAAGAATTGGAGGTAATTCTATTTATAAATTCACTGTTTGGCAACAGCAGTTTAAAAATATATATATATATATTTTCCGAATGTTTTTCGTTAGAGACAAAATCCAAAGTTTTTAATACAGGTGACAAAATTTATTTATTTATTTATTTATTTATTTATTTATTAATCATTTTCAGCATCTTTAAACAGCTTGTTCAGTGGTAACCACGCACTGGATACTGAAGTAAACTGCAGCTACGTTCCAGCATGAATGAGACACGGACAGTGCGCCACGTTCAACCTTGACCTCTGTACACCAGAAGCAGTTTAAAGTAGATTTATGTACATTTAAAGCAACATTGTCTTTGTTCATGATTATATATGATAAGTGTATTAGTTTGGTTCTCAAACAAACAAACAAAAAAAATCCTTGCATTTTTTGCCCCGCCCCAAGTGTAAAACCAAATATTCTCTGACAGCATATAGACAGTACGTGTTTTCCGCAGCAAACAGATTCTTACGGTCTCTGTTCATGATGAGAAAGAGTTTAACTGAGTGCATTGTTTCGATATGTTTGATTGGTCTCGCAGCAGTATGGGTAAAAATAGACTGAATGGCCTTGCCCTGCTAATATGTCCGGACATGTCCCAGGAGGAAGTGTTACAGCGTTTCGATAGATCAGGCCATAGGAGGATTAGCAAACCCTGATTTAAAGTAAAGTCTTCTAAATCAGTTTTTAATTGTGGCATCATACAGTCTCAGCAGTCCGATCAGTCTTAGCATTAGTATCAGCAATCTTACCAGTCCCAGCAGTGTCAGCACCGGTCTTACCAGTTTCAGCACCAGTCTTACCAGTCCCAGCAGTAGCAGCACCAGTCCCAGCAGTGGCAGCACCAGTCTTACCAGTCCCAGCAGTGGCAGCACCAGTCTTACCAGTTCCAGCAGTAGAAGCACCACTCTTACCAGTCCCAGCAGTAGCAGCACCAGTCTTACCAGTCCCAGCAGCACCAGTCTTACCAGTTTCAGCAGTAGCAGCACCAGTCTTACCAGTCCCAGCAGTAGCAGAACCACTTACCAGTCCCAGCAGCACCAGTCTTACCAGTTCCAGCAGTAGCAGCACCAGTCTTACCAGTTCCAGCAGTAGCAGCACCAGTCCTGCCAGTCCCAGCAGTGTCAGCATCAGTTCCAGAAGTAGCAGCACCAGTCTTACCAGTTCCAGTTGTAGCATCAGTGTCATCAGTGTCAGCATTAACTTCAATAGCAGTGAACCAAACGCATGTCTCTCAATGAAGGTATAAACCCATCTACGTGTTCATATCTATAACTTCTATTCTTCTTGTCCTTTTAATATCACATATTTCTAACAGTGTGAATAGGGTAATTTTAGGAATTTGTTGTATCGCTTTGCAGTTTGCATTAATAGTCTCAGGCTTTAAAATATGATAAATTTCACCTTCGTAACATGAACAGGATATGCACAGGGTTTTTTTTTTTTTTAGACAAAAATTTGATTTTTGCCTCAGTAAAAATCTATTCCTAGCTAAGCCCCTGGTAACATTAAACTGGTAAGATGGACCATGTCTAGGCAAAATGATCACATGCTTGACATGATAAAACAAGCCCCACCTTGCCCAGACTTAGAGCCAAAGGATTGTATAAACATGTGCCCATACTCACCTTGCCCAGTCAAGCAAAAGGATCAGCTGTTTAATATCATACAGCATAATGCATCTTGACCAAACAACATGGTCAATAAAGTCTGCTATGTGAGCCAATAATAATATATATATATATATATATATATATATATATATATATATATATATATATATATATATATATATGTTTCTCTACAGCAGTTGAATTGACAGTAGAAAGTTATGTAAAATAGTTTTGAAAGAAAACCTTTTTTCATGAAAGAATATTTGTCTGTTAGTTAAAAGGACGGCTTGAAATTGTGTTTAGTTTTTCCTGAAGCTTACAGTACTCCGAAAACATTTGTGGATCACTCACTTTTTCCTTTGCACTTTAAGATATATGCTGTTTGTTGGCAACTGAAACTGCCCCTCCTCTAAAGTGATCAGATTGATTAGAGGTACAGTACTTGTGTCTCCCAATACCAATGCATCAAATTAACTTCATATGCAGAATTACATTGATTTTTTCTATCATGTAATTGAAAAACCCTGTTAGAAATAATATGTAGTGCCTCTTTTTCTTATTAAATCTGTTTGTGTGTTTACGTCTTTGTCTACATGCCTGGTGACATACGAACAGAAAAATAGCTAAACTTTTCTCGGCAGGCAAATGTTTATGTTTATAATGTTGTGTGCGAGCAGGAAGGCGTGGCCACTGGACTGTGTGTGTGTGTGTGCGCTTTGTGATTTGTGATTTGGTGTTTAATGTTATGTTAATGTTCTGTTGTTAGGCACACTGGACCTGCAAGGCGGTGTAGCCTACATCCTAGCCCGCGAAAGAACGCTTACACAACTGTTCAAGTGATGCGCACCATTTCAGACGCTGTCATATATTGACACCGTAAACTACAATACTTAATGCTTTGTCACACAATTACCAGGAATTATTATTCAGTACTGTATTTTAACGTTGTTTTTTTTTTACAGTAGTACTAAAATAAAATTGTTTTCAGTTTGCATGAGTGACAAATTATATTAAACACCATGGTTTTAAAAGAACGTCGTTAAAAAAAGTCTCATTTAGTCAAGAGAAAAAGATACAGTAATTTGTGTTTTATTATTTTCGTACCAGAACCGCCCGAGAAATCGTAGCAGTGAAGCAAATCTTATATTTACCTCATACTTAATACTCATGTATCCTAGAAATCGTCATTAAACAATAGACTTAATGAAACATTTTACGTCAGAAAGTTCCCAGAAGTATCATAAGTATTACCTTTTTCCTCTCTCAGTTCAGGCCAATTGATTATCGTCATCAGGTTTAAAAAAAAAAAAAAAAAAAAAAAAATTACCTCAGAAATTCTATCATTGACCCGCATCATTAACAAAAGCAAAATAACCTTTTTTTTATTTTACTCGTGGATGTTGTACAGCTGTCTGTACGTCTTTAGTTTATATTTTTCATTCATTCACACAAATAAAGATAATTAGCGTTATTAAAAGGTTTTACTCACCTCTCAGTGAAGAAAGCTCCCGCCTGTGAAGAAACGTTGAACACCTGCCTCGCTGTGGGTTGCGATGGCAGCTGATTGGTTGAGAGGGCAACCGCTGTTGCTGGGGCATTTCTTCGTGGACCGCGCTTTTTCTACATTTAGTAGTTAAAACATTTCAAACAGCCTTTTGCCAGCGATAGCATAATGTATATTTATTTATTT
This sequence comes from Huso huso, assembly GCA_036884735.1. NCBI lineage: Eukaryota > Metazoa > Chordata > Actinopteri > Acipenseriformes > Acipenseridae > Huso > Huso huso. The sequence goes on from JAHFZB010000928.1 coordinate 3,928, forward strand.
ATTTATTTATTTATTTATTTATTTTGTATTGTGTTGTGCAGGGGCATCTTGCCCTGAGGTTTTATTATTGTGTTGAACGTCGTATGGGTTTCTCCTACATATTTATCCAATTAAAGGTTCTGTTCAAGATGGATACAAATGGAAATAAACTACAATACACATGTTATACATACATATACTATTATAAATTCTAGTTAAATATTTGGCAAAATATTATCTGCTCTTTGATTTCCTCTCAATACCGTGTACAAAATTATAACCATTTATGGTGTTTACCTTTTATGACAGACTTTTTCTCTCATCATGTATTGTGTATTAAAAATTGCGATTTGCACATCAATATTGTAGAGCACAATTTACAATGTATTGATATAAAGAGTTCTAAGATGAACCCTTTGCAATATTATATTAGACAGAGCAACCAGAGGTTCCCAAACGAACCCTTACTGAGAAAAAAAACTTGCAATAGAACCCTAAGGTTCCCTGAGGAACCCTCAAAGAACCTTTACTTTTTAGAGTGTAGTTTTGAATGTTATTTCCGAATCTCTCCTTTAACATGTCTGAAGGGGACACTGTATTACTTAAAACGTGAATTAACGTCTTAAAAACGTCTTTGTGGTGATTTTGCTTGGGATTACACACCAGGTTCAGACGCATTGATTTGGACTAATGTAACATGTCTGGCGAAAACTCGTGTTTCAACGGTGTTAGCAGTTCAACCTTGGGATTACAGAAAACCAGGTTCTGGATGGGCTTTGATTGGACTAATGTATCCGCAGGCGACCTAAGACTCACCGTTTCAACGGTGTCATATAGTATCAACAGAAAAGAATGCATATAGAAAAATTGTATACTGGCCATGGGCTTTGGTTTCAACCGAGGTGGATAACTAACTCCAGGCAGAAAATATATATATATATATATACCGGGGCATATATATATATATATATATATATATATATATATATATATATATATATATATATATATATATATTATTATTATTATTATTTTTTTTTTTTTTTTTTTTTTTTTTGTTGTTAGAGTTAGGATGGTATTTACTCGCGCATAGT
>JAHFZB010000928.1:7500-22000 GCA_036884735.1 Huso huso
AGAACCTTTTTACTAGGGTTCCATGAGGAACCTTACAAATAAGGATCTTTTAAGAACCTCAAGGTTCTACTTTTTGGAACTTTTTATGTTTATTTACAAACTTATATATGCATAATATATATATATATATATATATATATATATATATATATATATATATATATATATATATATATATAATATGTCTGTCTAAATAATTTGTCTGGTTAAATAACATGCTAGGAATTACTGGTTTGCAATATCAATAAAAACAAAGAAATACTTTTATAGAAACCCTTTATTACAGGTAGAGCAATAAAATAAATAAATACAGTATAGGAGTTATACTTTTAATTATAACACATAAATAAATGCATACAAATAAAACAGTCTGTATATGTTTCGTTACTCTTAGAATAACAAATACACAAATAAGTGAAAAAGGCTGACAACATTTCTTGACAGGTAGATATATAAATATATTAATTATAACTAATCATAATATATTATCCATAATGTAATTAATTTAATTACAAACAAAACAAGCAAAAACCTAACTTTAGTCACAAGTATTTTATAAAACAAGTATTATAAAAAATATTAACACATTTATTTTTTTATTTATTTATTTATTGCATTTATATAGCGCTTTTTTTTATACAAAAGTATCATAAAGCACTGTATAGTACATAGCAGGGAAAAAAATCACAATCCGTTTGTATAGCAGGTCACACATATAACTGCTACACTCAGCCCATTTAAATACAGATTTAAACAGTATACACAATACAAAAGCACCAATTTTAAAGTTACATTAAAACCCACTAAGATAAGCGAGCCATTTTATAAAAGTGTGTTTTAGTCTTGACTTGAAAACTGTAATGGACCCAGATTTCCTGATAAACGAAGGCTGAGCATTCCAGAAAAAAAAAAAGCCCTGCCTCCGTTGTTGTTTTGTTGACCCTAGGAATAACCAGCAGCCCCACATCCTGTGATTTCAGAGTGTGGTTTGGAAGATCTGGTGTCAGTAACTCCTGTAAATAATGAGGTGCTAATCCATTCAGGGCCTTATAAGTTAACAGCAAAATCACCATTTAAAAAAGTACATTACAATAATCAATTCTAGATGAAACAAAGACATGTATTATTCTCTCGGCATCAGATACAGAAATAATTAGAACATAAGAAAGTTGTTTGTTTGGTTGTTAGTAGCTTATTGATCCCAGAATCTCATCAAGCAGCTTCTTGAAGGATCCCAGGGTGTCAGCTTCAACAACATTACTGGGAGTTGGTCTAAGTTTGGCTATATTTCTCAAATGGTAAAAATATACTTTAGTAACTTCCTAGTATGAGTCTAAAATGATAGATCAGACTCAAAGATTACCCTCAAACTCTTAATTTCGAGTTTAAATTTTGATGAGAGACTGCAAGGGTCGTGCTCATGTAATCCTACATTTCCTTTTAGTTGGTTCTGTGAGCCCACTAGCATAACCTCTGTTTTATCTCAATTCAACATTAGGAGATTCTGTGACATCCAATGCTTGATGTCTGTAAGGCAAGTAGCTAATAACACCCAGGCAGAAGAATGTCCTTGCTTTAGGGACAGATAATAGCTGGTTATCATCAGCATAGCTGTATACAACTGTAAGTTGCCCTGGGTAAGGGTGTCTGCTAAAAAAAAAAAAAAAAAAAAAAAAAAAATAGTAATCCCTGGGCCTGTGGTTATTATAGCACAACCAACACCCTTATTGCTTTCCCGACCTGGCGCCTGACAAAAGAAAGTTTACTATTCCCACTATACTAGGTGGAGTTTTCTGATCTTTTTGAGTACCCAAAATACATTTCTCAATATAATATTAGGCTGTTTTTTTTCTCTGTGGGTATTTGATATTGTACACAAAATACAAGGAAAAAAAAAGCCCAAATCTCTGGGTGAGGGCCTCAGGTTATTATTATTTGTTTATTTAGCAGACACCTTTATCCAAGGCTTACAGAGACTAGGGAGTGTGAACTATGCATCAGCTGCAGAGTCACTTACAATTATGTCTCACCCGAAAGACGGAGCACAAGGAGGTTAAGTGGCTTGCTCAAGGTCACACAATGAGTCAGTTTGCTGAGGTGGGATTTGAACCGTGGACTTCCTGGTTACGAACCCTTTTCTTTAACCACTGGACCACACAGCCTCCTCAGCAAGTAGATGTTGTCCATTCATTCTCAGACCAATTTTTGTATCAAGATGGAGGGGTTTCCCCGGATAATGACAGGTGTGGGAGTTGTGGGTCCTTAAAAAAAAAAAAAAAAAAAAACAAAAAAAATAAATCACTTACACTGTATTTTAAAAATAAAATGCTGACTTGGCGTCTTACGTTATATTGTGATCATCTTTATTTGCATATTCCCATTCCTTAATTCTTCAATTTCAACACCATCCCTCTCCCTGATGTAATAATTCATAGCTGTTAGTTTTAATACTTTTCATGTATTGTATTTGATGCCATGGGCTAGAAGAATTGGAGGTAATTCTATTTATAAATTCACTGTTTGGCAACAGCAGTTTAAAAAAAATATATATATATATATATTTATATATATTTTCGTTAGAGATATAAAAATATATAAAGTTTTTAATACAGGTGATTTATTTATTTATTTATTTATTTATTTATTTATTTATTTATTTAATCATTTTCAGCATCTTTAAACAGCTTGTTCAGTGGTAACCACGCACTGGATACTGAAGTAAACTGCAGCTACGTTCCAGCATGAATGAGACACGGACAGTGCGCCACGTTCAACCTTGACCTCTGTACACCAGAAGCAGTTTAAAGTAGATTTATGTACATTTAAAGCAACATTGTCTTTGTTCATGATTATATATGATAAGTGTATTAGTTTGGTTCTCAAACAAACAAACAAAAAAAATCCTTGCATGTTTTTTGCCCCGCCCCAAGTGTAAAACCAAATATTCTCTGACAGCATATAGACAGTACGTGTTTTCCGCAGCAAACAGATTCTTACGGTCTCTGTTCATGATGAGAAAGAGTTTAACTGAGTGCATTGTTTCGATATGTTTGATTGGTCTCGCAGCAGTATGGGTAAAAATAGACTGAATGGCCTTGCCCTGCTAATATGTCCGGACATGTCCCAGGAGGAAGTGTTACAGCGTTTCGATAGATCAGGCCATAGGAGGATTAGCAAACCCTGATTTAAAGTAAAGTCTTCTAAATCAGTTTTTAATTGTGGCATCATACAGTCTCAGCAGTCCGATCAGTCTTAGCATTAGTATCAGCAATCTTACCAGTCCCAGCAGTGTCAGCACCGGTCTTACCAGTTTCAGCACCAGTCTTACCAGTCCCAGCAGTAGCAGCACCAGTCCCAGCAGTGGCAGCACCAGTCTTACCAGTCCCAGCAGTGGCAGCACCAGTCTTACCAGTTCCAGCAGTAGAAGCACCACTCTTACCAGTCCCAGCAGTAGCAGCACCAGTCTTACCAGTCCCAGCAGCACCAGTCTTACCAGTTTCAGCAGTAGCAGCACCAGTCTTACCAGTCCCAGCAGTAGCAGAACCACTTACCAGTCCCAGCAGCACCAGTCTTACCAGTTCCAGCAGTAGCAGCACCAGTCTTACCAGTTCCAGCAGTAGCAGCACCAGTCCTGCCAGTCCCAGCAGTGTCAGCATCAGTTCCAGAAGTAGCAGCACCAGTCTTACCAGTTCCAGTTGTAGCATCAGTGTCATCAGTGTCAGCATTAACTTCAATAGCAGTGAACCAAACGCATGTCTCTCAATGAAGGTATAAACCCATCTACGTGTTCATATCTATAACTTCTATTCTTCTTGTCCTTTTAATATCACATATTTCTAACAGTGTGAATAGGGTAATTTTAGGAATTTGTTGTATCGCTTTGCAGTTTGCATTAATAGTCTCCAGGCTTTAAAATATGATAAATTTTTTTTTTTTTTAGACAAAAATTTGATTTTTGCCTCAGTAAAAATCTATTCCTAGCTAAGCCCCTGGTAACATTAAACTGGTAAGATGGACCATGTCTAGGCAAAATGATCACATGCTTGACATGATAAAACAAGCCCCACCTTGCCCAGACTTAGAGCCAAAGGATTGTATGAACATGTGCCCATACTCACCTTGCCCAGTCAAGCAAAAGGATCAGCTGTTTAATATCATACAGCATAATGCATCTTGACCAAACAACATGGTCAATAAAGTCTGCTATGTGAGCCAATTAATATATATATATATATATATATATATATATATATATATATATATATATATATATATATGTTTCTCTACAGCAGTTGAATTGACAGTAGAAAGTTATGTAAAATAGTTTTTGAAAGAAAACCTTTTTTCATGAAAGAATATTTGTCTGTTAGTTAAAAGGACGGCTTGAAATTGTGTTTAGTTTTTCCTGAAGCTTACAGTACTCCCGAAAACATTTGTGGATCACTCACTTTTTCCTTTGCACTTTAAGATATATGCTGTTTGTTGGCAACTGAAACTGCCCCTCCTCTAAAGTGATCAGATTGATTAGAGGTACAGTACTTGTGTCTCCCAATACCAATGCATCAAATTAACTTCATATGCAGAATTACATTGATTTTTTCTATCATGTAATTGAAAAACCCTGTTAGAAATAATATGTAGTGCCTCTTTTCTTATTAAATCTGTTTGTGTGTTTACGTCTTTGTCTACATGCCTGGTGACATACGAACAGAAAAATAGCTAAGCTTTTCTCGGCAGGCAAATGTTTATGTTTATAATGTTGTGTGCGAGCAGGAAGGCGTGGCCACTGGACTGTGTGTGTGTGTGCGCTTTGTGATTTGTGATTTGGTGTTTAATGTTATGTTAATGTTCTGTTGTTAGGCACACTGGACCTGCAAGGCGGTGTAGCCTACATCCTAGCCCGCGAAAGAACGCTTACACAACTGTTCAAGTGATGCGCACCATTTCAGACGCTGTCATATATTGACACCGTAAACTACAATACTTAATGCTTTGTCACACAATTACCAGGAATTATTATTCAGTACTGTATTTTAACGTTGTTTTTTTTTTTTTTTTACAGTAGTACTAAAATAAAATTGTTTTCAGTTTGCATGAGTGACAAATTATATTAAACACCATGGTTTTAAAAGAACGTCGTTAAAAAAAGTCTCATTTAGTCAAGAGAAAAGATACAGTAATTTGTGTTTTATTATTTTCGTACCAGAACCGCCCGAGAAATCGTAGCAGTGAAGCAAATCTTATATTTACCTCATACTTAATACTCATGTATCCTAGAAATCGTCATTAAACAATAGACTTAATGAAACATTTTACGTCAGAAAGTTCCCAGAAGTATCATAAGTATTACCTTTTTCCTCTCTCAGTTCAGGCCAATTGATTATCGTCATCAGGTTTAGTAAAAAAAAAAAAAAAAAAAAAAAATTACCTCAGAAATTCTATCATTGACCCGCATCATTAACAAAAGCAAAATAACCTTTTTTTTTATTTTACTCGTGGATGTTGTACAGCTGTCTGTACGTCTTTAGTTTATATTTTTCATTCATTCACACAAATAAAGATAATTAGCGTTATTAAAAGGTTTTACTCACCTCTCAGTGAAGAAAGCTCTCCCGCCTGTGAAGAAACGTTGAACACCTGCCTCGCGCTGTGGGTTGCGATGGCAGCTGATTGGTTGAGAGGGCAACCGCTGTTGCTGGGGCATTTCTTCGTGGACCGCGCTTTTTCTACATTTAGTAGTTAAAACATTTCAAACAGCCTTTTGCCAGCGATAGCATAATGTATTTATTTATTTATTTATTTATTTATTTATTTATTTATTTATGTTGTATTGTGTTGTGCAGGGGCATCTTGCCCTGAGGTTTTATTATTGTGTTGAACGTCGTATGGGTTTCTCCTACATATTTATCCAATTAAAGGTTCTGTTCAAGATGGATACAAATGGAAATAAACTACAATACACATGTTATACATACATATACTATTATAAATTCTAGTTAAATATTTGGCAAAATATTATCTGCTCTTTGATTTCCTCTCAATACCGTGTACAAAATTATAACCATTTATGGTGTTTACCTTTTTATGACAGACTTTTTCTCTCATCATGTATTGTGTATTAAAATTGCGATTTGCACATCAATATTGTAGAGCACAATTTACAATGTATTGATATAAAGAGTTCTAAGATGAACCCTTTGCAATATTATATTAGACAGAGCAACCAGAGGTTCCCAAACGAACCCTTACTGAAAAAAAAAAACTTGCAATAGAACCCTAAGGTTCCCTGAGGAACCCTCAAAGAACCCTTACTTTTTAGAGTGTAGTTTTGAATGTTATTTCCAAATCTCTCCTTTAACATGTCTGAAGGGGACACTGAATTACTTAAAACGTGAATTAACGTCTTAAAACGTGTTAACAGTGAGCAGTTACCTTGGGATTACACACCAGGTTCAGACGCATTGATTGGACTAATGTATCCATGGCGACCTAAGACTCACCGTTTCAACGGTGTCAGTAGTGCTCAACAGAAAAGAATGCATACAGAAAAATATTGTATACTGGCCATGGGCTTTGGTTTTGCCCAGAGCCGTAACTAAAATTTAGCTACCGGGGCATGCAAATATATATATATATATATATATATATATATATATATATATATATATGAATTGCAACACCTCGGAATGAAACAACCGGATATATGCAAGACTATATATGCAATTATATATATATATATATATATATATATATATATATATATATATATATATTTATAGTTTTATTTTTTTTTTTTTGGATGTTAGGAGTTAGGATGGTATTTACTTGGGCATACACTATAAAAAGTAAAGGTTCTAGTAAGAACCTTTTAGGGTTCCTGGGGTTGATACTGTGGAGGAACCTTTTAAGGTATTTTTGAAGAACCTTTTTACTAGGGTTCCATGAGGAACCTTACAAATAAGGATCTTTTAAGAACCTCAAGGTTCTGGAACTTGGAACCTTTTATATTTATATATATATTATATATAAATAAGGAATATATACAAATTATATATATTTATATATATATATATATATATATATATATATATATATATATATATATATATATATATATATATATATATATATATATATAATATCGTGTCTGCATAATTTGTCTGGTTAAATAACATGCTAGGAATTACTGGTTTGCAATATCAATAAAAACAAAGAAATACTTTTTATAGAAACCCTTTATTACAGGTAGAGCAATAAAATAAATAAATACAGTATAGGAGTTATACTTTTAATTATAACACATAAATAAATGCATACAAATAAAACAGTCTGTATATGTTTCGTTACTCTTAGAATAACAAATACACAAATAAGTGAAAGGCTGACAACATTTCTTGACAGGTAGATATATAAATATATTAATTATAACTAATCATAATATATTATCCATAATGTAATTAATTTAATTACAAACAAAACAAGCAAAAAACCTAACTTTAGTCACAAGTATTTTATAAAACAAGTATTATAAAAAATATTAACACATTTATTTTTATTTATTTATTTATTGCATTTATATAGCGCTTTTTATACAAAAGTATCATAAAGCACTGTATAGTACATAGCAGAAAAAAAATCACAATCCGTTTGTATAGCAGGTCACACATATAACTGCTACCTCAGCCCATTTAAATACAGATTTAAACAGTATACACAATACAAAAGCACCAATTTTAAAGTTACATTAAAACCCACTAAGATAAGCGAGCCATTTTATAAAAGTGTGTTTTAGTCTTGACTTGAAAACTGTAATGGACCCAGATTTCCTGATAAACGAAGGCTGAGCATTCCAGAAAAAAGCCCTGCCTCCCGTGTTGTTTTGTTGACCCTAGGAATAACCAGCAGCCCCACATCCTGTGATTTCAGAGTGTGGTTTGGAAGATACGGTGTCAGTAACTCCTGTAAATAATGAGGTGCTAATCCATTCAGGGCCTTATAAGTTAACAGCAAAATCACCATTTAAAAAAGTACATTACAATAATCAATTCTAGATGAAACAAAGACATGTATTATTCTCTCGGCATCAGATACAGAAATAATTAGAACATAAGAAAGTTGTTTGTTTGGTTGTTAGTAGCTTATTGATCCCAGAATCTCATCAAGCAGCTTCTTGAAGGATCCCAGGGTGTCAGCTTCAACAACATTACTGGGGAGTTGGTCTAAGTTTGGCTATATTTCTCAAATGGTAAAAAAATATACTTTAGTAACTTCCCTAGTATGAGTCTAAAATGATAGATCAGACTCAAAGATTACCCTCAAACTCTTAATTTCGAGTTTAAATTTTGATGAGAGACTGCAAGGGTCGTGCTCATGTAATCCTACATTTCCTTTTAGTTGGTTCTGTGAGCCCACTAGCATAACCTCTGTTTTATCTCAATTCAACATTAGGAGATTCTGTGACATCCAATGCTTGATGTCTGTAAAGGCAAGTAGCTAATAACACCCAGGCAGAAGAATGTCCTTGCTTTAGGGACAGATAATAGCTGGTTATCATCAGCATAGCTGTATACAACTGTAAGTTGCCCTGGGTAAAGGGTGTCTGCTAAAAAAAAAAAAAAAAAAAAAAATAGTAATCCCTGGGCCTGTGGTTATTATAGCACAACCAACACCCTTATTGCTTTCCGACCTGGCGCCTGACAAAAGAAAGTTTACTATTCCCACTATACTAGGTGGAGTTTTCTGATCTTTTGAGTACCCAAAATACATTTCTCAATATAATATTAGGCTGTTTTTTTTCTCTGTGGGTATTTGATATTGTACACAAAATACAAGGAAAAAAGAAGCCCAAATCTCTGGGTGAGGGCCTCAGGTTATTATTATTTGTTTATTTAGCAGACACCTTTATCCAAGGCTTACAGAGACTAGGGAGTGTGAACTATGCATCAGCTGCAGAGTCACTTACAATTATGTCTCACCCGAAAGACGGAGCACAAGGAGGTTAAGTGGCTTGCTCAAGGTCACACAATGAGTCAGTTTGCTGAGGTGGGATTTGAACCGTGGACTTCCTGGTTACGAACCCTTTTCTTTAACCACTGGACCACACAGCCTCCTCAGCAAGTAGATGTTGTCCATTCATTCTCAGACCAATTTTTGTATCAAGATGGAAGGGGTTTCCCCGGATAATGACAGGTGTGGGAGTTGTAGGGTCCTTAAAAAAAAAAAAAAAACAGAAAAATAAATCACTTACACTGTATTTTAAAAATAAAATGCTGACGCAGCGTCTTACGTTATATTGTGATCATCTTTATTTGCATATTCCCATTCCCTTAATTCTTCAATTTCAACACCATCCCTCTCCCCTGATGTAATAATTCATAGCTGTTAGTTTTTAATACTTTTCATGTATTGTATTTGATGCCATGGGCTAGAAGAATTGGAGGTAATTCTATTTATAAATTCACTTGTTGGCAACAGCAGTTTAAAAAATATATATATATGTTTATATAATATATATATATATATATATATATATATATATATATATTTTCGAATGTTTTCGTTAGAGACAAAAATCCAAAGTTTTTAATACAGGTGATTTTTATTTATTTATTTATTTATTTATTTATTTATTAATCATTTTCAGCATCTTTAAACAGCTTGTTCAGTGGTAACCACGCACTGGATACTGAAGTAAACTGCAGCTACGTTCCAGCATGAATGAGACACGGACAGTGTGCCACGTTCAACCTTGACCTCTGTACACCAGAAGCAGTTTAAAGTAGATTTATGTACATTTAAAACAACATTGTCTTTGTTCATGATTATATATGATAAGTGTATTAGTTTGGTTCTCAAACAAACAAACAAAAAAAATCCTTGCATGTTTTTGCCCGCCCCAAGTGTAAAACCAAATATTCTCTGACAGCATATAGACAGTATGTGTTTTCCGCAGCAAACAGATTCTTACGGTCTCTGTTCATGATGAGAAAGAGTTTAACTGAGTGCATTGTTTGATATGTTTGATTGGTCTCGCAGCAGTATGGGTAAAAATAGACTGAATGGCCTTGCCCTGCTAATATGTCCGGACATGTCCCAGGAGGAAGTGTTACAGCGTTTCGATAGATCAGGCCATAGGAGGATTAGCAAACCCTGATTTAAAGTAAAGTCTTCTAAATCAGTTTTTTAATTGTGGCATCATACAGTCTCAGCAGTCCGATCAGTCTTAGCATTAGTATCAGCAATCTTACCAGTCCCAGCAGTGTCAGCACCGGTCTTACCAGTTTCAGCACCAGTCTTACCAGTCCCAGCAGTAGCAGCACCAGTCCCCAGTGGCAGCACCAGTCTTACCAGTCCCAGCAGTGGCAGCACCAGTCTTACCAGTTCCAGCAGTAGAAGCACCACTCTTACCAGTCCCAGCAGTAGCAGCACCAGTCTTACCAGTCCCCAGCACCAGTCTTACCAGTAGCAGCACCAGTCTTACCAGTCCCAGCAGTAGCAGAACCACTTACCAGTCCCAGCAGCACCAGTCTTACCAGTTCCAGCAGTAGCAGCACCAGTCTTACCAGTTCCAGCAGTAGCAGCACCAGTCCTGCCAGTCCCAGCAGTGTCAGCATCAGTTCCAGAAGTAGCAGCACCAGTCTTACCAGTTCAGTTGTAGCATCAGTGTCATCAGTGTCAGCATTAACTTCAATAGCAGTGAACCAAACGCATGTCTCTCAATGAAGGTATAAACCCATCTACGTGTTCATATCTATAACTTCTATTCTTCTTGTCCTTTTAATATCACATATTTCTAACAGTGTGAATAGGGTAATTTTAGGAATTTGTTGTATCGCTTTGCAGTTTGCATTAATAGTCTCCAGGCTTTAAAATATGATAAATTTCACCTTCGTAACATGAACAGGATATGCACAGGGTTTTTTTTTTTTTAGACAAAAATTTGATTTTTTGCCTCAGTAAAAATCTATTCTAGCTAAGCCCCTGGTAACATTAAACTGGTAAGATGGACCATGTCTAGGCAAAATGATCACATGCTTGACATGATAAAACAAGCCCCACCTTGCCCAGACTTAGAGCCAAAGGATTGTATGAACATGTGCCCATACTCACCTTGCCCAGTCAAGCAAAAGGATCAGCTGTTTAATATCATACAGCATAATGCATCTTGACCAAACAACATGGTCAATAAAGTCTGCTATGTGAGCAAATTATATATATATATATATATATATATATATATATATATATATATATATATATATATATATATATATTTCTCTACAGCAGTTGAATTGACAGTAGAAAGTTATGTAAAATAGTTTTTGAAAGAAAACCTTTTTTTCATGAAAGAATATTTGTCTGTTAGTTAAAGGACGGCTTGAAATTGTGTTTAGTTTTTCCTGAAGCTTACAGTACTCCGAAAACATTTGTGGATCACTCACTTTTTCCTTTGCACTTTAAGATATATGCTGTTTGTTGGCAACTGAAACTGCCCCTCCTCTAAAGTGATCAGATTGATTAGAGGTACAGTACTTGTGTCTCCCAATACCAATGCATCAAATTAACTTCATATGCAGAATTACATTGATTTTTTCTATCATGTAATTGAAAAACCCTGTTAGAAATAATATGTAGTGCCTCTTTTTCTTATTAAATCTGTTTGTGTGTTTACGTCTTTGTCTACATGCCTGGTGACATACGAACAGAAAAATAGCTAAGCTTTTCTCGGCAGGCAAATGTTTATGTTTATAATGTTGTGTGCGAGCAGGAAGGCGTGGCCACTGGACTGTGTGTGTGTGTGCGCTTTGTGATTTGTGATTTGGTGTTTAATGTTATGTTAATGTTCTGTTGTTAGGCACACTGGACCTGCAAGGCGGTGTAGCCTACATCCTAGCCCGCGAAAGAACGCTTACACAACTGTTCAAGTGATGCGCACCATTTCAGACGCTGTCATATATTGACACCGTAAACTACAATACTTAATGCTTTGTCACACAATTACCAGGAATTATTATTCAGTACTGTATTTTAACGTTGTTTTTTTTTTTTTTTACAGTAGTACTAAAATAAAATTGTTTTCAGTTTGCATGAGTGACAAATTATATTAAACACCATGGTTTTAAAAGAACGTCGTTATAAAAAGTCTCATTTAGTCAAGAGAAATCGTAGCAGTGAAGCAAATCTTATATTTACCTCATACTTAATACTCATGTATCCTAGAAATCGTCATTAAACAATAGACTTAATGAAACATTTTACGTCAGAAAGTTCCCAGAAGTATCATAAGTATTACCTTTTCCTCTCTCAGTTCAGGCCAATTGATTATCGTCATCAGGTTTAGTAAAAAAAAAAAAAAAAAAAAATTACCTCAGAAATTCTATCATTGACCCGCATCATTAACAAAAGCAAAATAACCTTTTTTTTATTTTACTCGTGGATGTTGTACAGCTGTCTGTACGTCTTTAGTTTATATTTTTTCATTCATTCACACAAATAAAGATAATTAGCGTTATTAAAAGGTTTTACTCACCTCTCAGTGAAAGCTCTCCCGCCTGTGAAGAAACGTTGAACACCTGCCTCGCGCTGTGGGTTGCGATGGCAGCTGATTGGTTGTGAGGGCAACCGCTGTTGCTGGGGCATTTCTTCGTGGACCGCGCTTTTTCTACATTTAGTAGTTAAAACATTTCAAACAGCCTTTTGCCAGCGATAGCATAATGTATTTATTTATTTATTTATTGTTGTATTTATGTTGTATTTGTTGTGCAGGGGCATCTTGCCCTGAGGTTTTATTATTGTGTTGAACGTCGTATGGGTTTCTCCTACATATTTATCAATTAAAGGTTCTGTTCAAGATGGATACAAATGGAAATAAACTACAATACACATGTTATACATACATATACTATTATAAATTCTAGTTAAATATTTGGCAAAATATTATCTGCTCTTTGATTTCCTCTCAATACCGTGTACAAAATTATAACCATTTATGGTGTTTACCTTTTATGACAGACTTTTTTCTCATCATGTATTGTGTATTAAAAATTGCGATTTGCACATCAATATTGTAGAGCACAATTTACAATGTATTGATATAAAGAGTTCTAAGATGAACCCTTTGCAATATTATATTAGACAGAGCAACCAGAGGTTCCCAAACGAACCCTTACTGAGAGAAAAACTTGCAATAGAACCCTAAGGTTCCCTGAGGAACTCTCAAAGAACCTTTACTTTTTAGAGTGTAGTTTTGAATGTTATTTCCGAAAATCTCCTTTAACATGTCTGAAGGGGACACTGTATTACTTAAAACATGAATTAACGTCTTAAAACGTGTTAACGGTGAGCAGTTACCTTGGGATTACACACCAGGTTCAGACGCATTGATTGGACTAATGTATCCGCAGGCGACCTAAGACTCACCTTTTCAACGGTGTCAGTAGTGCTCAACAGAAAAGAATGCATAGAGAAAAATATTGTATACTGGCCAAGGGCTTTGGTTTTGCCCAGAGCCGTAACTAAGCATTTAGCTAACGGGGCATGCAAATATATATATATATATATATATATATATATATATATATATATATATATATATATATATATATATATATATATATATATAAATATATATGCACCTCGGAATGAAGCAACGGAGGTGGATGGAAACAACTTCATATCTTCATATTTTAGCTACCGGGGCATGCAAGACTCCATATCGTAGATACGGGGCATGCAATTATATATATATATATATATATATATATATATATATATATATATATATATATATATATATATATATTATTGTTTTTTTTTTTTTTTTTTTTTTTTTGGATGTTAGGAGTTAGGATGGTATTTACTCGCGCATAGTTTTGAATGTTATTTCCGAATCTCTCCTTTAACATGTCTGAAGGGGACACTGTATTACTTAAAACGTGATTTAACTTAAAACGTGAAACGTCTTAAAACGTGTTAAAGTGAGCAGTTGCCTTGGGATTACACACCAGGTTCAGACGCATTGATTGGACTAATGTATCCGCAGGCGACCTAAGACTCACCGTTTCAACGGTGTCAGTAGTGCTCAACAGAAAAGAATGCATACAGAAAAATATTGTATACTGGCCATGGGCTTTGGTTTACCCAGAGCCGTAACTAAAGCATTTAGCTACGGGGCATGCAAATATATATATATATATATATATATATATATATATATATATATATATATATATATATATAAATTGCATGCACCTCGAGAATGAAGCAACCGGAGGTGGATGGAAAAACTCCATATCGTAGCTACGGGGCATGCAAGACTCCATATCGTATATATGCAATTATATATATATATATATATATATATATATATATATATATATATATATATATATATATTTTTTTTTTTTTTTTTTTTTTTTTTTTGGATGTTAGGAGTTAGGATGGTATTTACTCGCGCATAGTTTTGAATGTTATTTCCAAATCTCTCCTTTAACATGTCTGA
>JAHFZB010000929.1:0-15000 GCA_036884735.1 Huso huso
AATTGTGGGCTCTAGTTTTTTATTTAACATCACTGAGTCCCTTGTCCCTGTGGATTGCAACCACAATGTAGAAACATCTAGAAAATGGATGGGAATGGTCAATAAACATCACTGCTGTTTCTCTTAAAGCGTGTTTATTTATTTCTAATACTGGACCCTGTCTTAATACTGTATCACATTCTGAATATGAATATAGCTGAGTTATTAATTGTAGGTAATACTTAGAATACCAGATACACAATTACCATTAAAAAGCAATCCATGTGATTTCTTTACCAGTCGTTCATTATTTTGTGTATCAGCCTCCACACAAAGCTGAGCGAAGTGGGTATACTGTAATGATGCTGCAGTCAGTCTGCCCGGACTGCACCTGAACCATCTTAAAAAACACGAAGCCTCCAATAAGCTCATTTGTAAAAGTTAGTAAAGAATGGCGCTATATAATCTAAGGAAGCTGAATGTGAACTCCTAGCTGGAGCAACGAGAGAGGGAGAGAGGGGGCGGGGCAGAGAAGGAGGGGGAGACGCTGCTAGGCAACCGGCTCCTGAACATTCCACTCCGCTGAGCAGAGACCGTTAGGATTTAAAAATGCCAAAGTTCCGAGCGCCGTTAGTATGGGCTGCCAGAAATGAGGAGAAAATAAATACAGCTTTTTATAAATGTGTGCATTCAGATATCATTTAGAAATCTAGTTACAAGATTTAACAGTTAGCTAAATATTTAAATACATCTTAAATCTCTTAGCTAGATTTAACAGTTAGCTAAATATTTAAGTAAATCTTAAATCTCTTAACTTGATTTAACATTTAGTTAAATATTTAACTGGCAGCTAAAGTGCATAGCATAAGTGTACCTGTGCGTGTGTGTATCTGTGTGTGTGTGTCTGTGTCACTATCTGTGTGTGCGTGTGTGTGTGCGTCAGTACCTGTGTGTGTGTATGTGTGTCAGTACCTGTGCGTGTCAGTACCTGTGCGTGTCAGTACCTGTGTGTGTGTGTGCGTGTCAGTATGTGTGTGTCACTATCTGTCTGTGTGTGCGTCTGTGTCAGTACCTGTGTGTGTGTGTGTGTGTGTGTGTCAGTACCTGTGAGTGTGTGTGTGTGTGTGTCAGTACCTGTGAGTGTGTGTGTCTGTGTCAGTACCTTTGTGTGTCACTATCTGTGTGTGTGTGTGTCTCAGTGTGTGTGTATCAGTGTGTGTGTCACTATCTGTGTGTGTGTGCGTGTCAGTACTTGTGTGTGTGTGTGTGTCTCAGTGTGTGTCTGTTTGTCAGTACATGTGTGTGCGTGCGTGTCAGTACCTGTGTGTGTGTTTGTCAGTACCTCTGTGTGTGTCTGTCAGTACCTGTGTGGGTCACTACCTGTGTGTGTGTGGGTGTGGGTCAGTGCCTGTGTGTGTGTGTGTGTGTTTCAGTACCTGTGTGTGTGTCAGTACCTGTGTGTGTGTGTGGGGGGGTCAGTACCTGTGTGTGTGTGTGTGTGTGTGTGTGTGTGTGTCAGTACCCTGTGTGTGTGTGTGTGTGTGTGTCAGTACCTCTGTGTGTGTGTGTGTGTCAGTACCTCTGTGTGTGTGTGTGTCAGTACCTCTGTGTGTGTGTGTGTGTGTGTGTCAGTACCTCTGTGTGTGTGTGTGTGTGTGTGTGTACCCTGTGTGTGTGTGTCAGTACCTCTGTGTGTGTGTGTGTGTGTGTGTGTGTGTGTGTGTGTGTGTGTGTGTGTGTGTGTGCGCATGCGTGCGTCAGTACCTGTGTGTCTCTGGGAGATATATTTTTGTCTCAAGTCCCTCCCGCGCTCCGTTCATAACTGATGGAAAACTAAAACTCCTCCTCAGAACTATTCATGACGAGGGACATGTTAATAAAAAAAAACATAAACCATGGCGATTGTGTTGATAAAGATATCGCAGGAATAAGTCCAGGCAGCAGAACGCCAGGGGAAAGCAACGCGTTGTGTTTTAAACCTGTCAGCGAGCCCGGCTCTGAAGAACAACAAAACACAAAACAAGAGACGACATCGAGGGCCTGTCAAATTTGAAAATTAATTTATTACATTTCTCTTCATAGAATCCTCTGTAAGGTTAACATACAACCAGTCATATACAGAACAAGAGATTTTGATAATTTACTCTAGTTATTGATAAAAAAAAAAAAAAAAAAAAAAAATTGGTAATATTTGTAAAACTTCCATCCTTTCCACAAGTCTCAAAACACCTGAACCGTGCCGTCTGAAGATATCCCTGTGTCTCTATCAGATGAATCTATAACAGCACAGCAGCTCAAATTAAAATGTGCATCGCTGCCCGAACCCAGAGACTGTCTATCACATGTCTGCAAACCTCAAGCCTAGAGGCCGTCCCAAACTGCACAGAACCGCGGAAATCTGAAGAGAATCTGTAATCTGCAGAGGGAGCATCTTACCTGTTTAGTATTTGAATGATAAAAATGGAAATCAAGTAAACATACTATCAAACTCTTTACAGGCGAAGCACTTCCAATGTAACATATCAGGCCTTTTTGTCAGTAAAATCTTTATACGCTGTCAAACAAAAACAAGACTTCTCATTGGGTCACGTTTTCAAACCCTCAACTCCAGCCTTTATGAACTCCTACTTCTTAAAAGGAGACAAAAAGGAGACGCTGCTAGGCATTTGTGTCGTCTGCAAATTTAACGAGTTTGTTTACTATACCAGAATCTAAATCATTAATGTAGATTAGGAATAGCAGAGGACCAAATATTTTTTTGAAAGAGTATTGTACGGACTAGTGTTAGATGTTTACAATCACATATTCTACATTAATAAAGTCCAGAAGGACGATATTGACGAAAAAACGCCCCCCACACGAGCATTGGTTTGCCCCGCGGTCTGCACTATTATCAGCGATGTGTGTGCAACAGAAGCTGCTGGTAGATTACAAAAAACATCAATTAAACTGAGGCTAGGTAGTTGTGATCTTAGTATGTTTTATTCTTTATTAATTAAATTATATTCATTGAAAAGGCAAGAGAACCAGATTGTTATTATTGTTTTGGTTTAATATAATATAGCAGGCTAATGTTCCTATTGAAGTAGGCTACAATATATTTTGTCGTGTTCTACTCATTTAATCAAACCAAGTAGTGTAAGAAGATGCTTGTATCGTTCATGACGTTTTTCAAATCAAGTAAGTTTATTTGTGTATAAAAACGAGAATAGAGTTGCAGCCAGTGTCATCTTACTTAAAGGCGCTCAAGCTGAAATCGTAAAAGTAATTTAAAAAGTCGGCTACAATCGTGGCAGCGGACTGTCTCTCTTTAACGCGCACGCAAGAACTTGCAGACTTGATGCAACTGTGTTGAGAATTTAAAAAGAAAGCATTTTATGAGATTTTTAACTATAGGTACCGGCACTATGACTCAAGCTCAGACACAAATGAATCCCTACGCTGTAGTGACGTGGCATGTTGCTTTGAAACCACGCCCACTATAGTGCTTCAGTGGCGGTACAGCCTTTCACACAGGCAGTTAAGACGCTTCAGTGCCGTCTCTGAACCACCTGGTGAGGTGCTTCAGAGACGCTATAAAATATGATGGTATTGCTGTGGCCGTATAAGCAACCACAGACCTGTAAGCCGCTACAGTGGTGGTTCTGAACCGTCATAACTCCTCTGTGTGAAAGCACTTAGAATACCTGGCCAGGTTAAGTGAATTCTCTATTCAATTGCTAAGTAAGTAATGTATTGCTCGTTTATAAAGTCGGCCTTTTAGATTCATAAGGTAAAATTAGGTGAAGCTATATCAATTTACTGTCAGTTTTGGTAAGGGTTTATCTCTGCACTGTCTCTGTCTCTCTCTCTCTCTCTCTCTCTCTCTCTCTCTCTCTCTCTCTCTCTCTCTCTCTCTCTCTCTCTCTCTCTCTCTCTCTCTCTCTCGTTGTTTTAACTGAATGATCTTTTCCTTAATTTCCACATGGAAATTCTAATTAGATTCATGTGTTTTGCTAATTGCCTTGGCAAAGGGCTTATTGAGCTTGATTAATCATTATGTCTTTAAGTATCTTAATTGGGAGCTCTTTAAATATGGCTATTACTTCCTGTGAAGGGGGAGTGGGTTCCTTTTTCTGGGGTGATTCTTTTTCGGGTGTGGTTTTTGTGGATGCAGAGCGTTTGGAGGAAGGAGCAGGGTTTTTTTGAAGAGGAAGGTTGCTGGTCTGTAAAGGAGAGACCGGGAAGCAATAATCTTTTGGTTGTTAGAAACAGTGTTTTTTCTCTAATCTGCCATTTTCCAGTTTGAAAGTAACCAGTTATCTAATCTCCTGCCAAATTGAAACTATCCACATCATTCAAATGGTTTATTTTTATCCTAAGAGCAACAGCGGTGACTAATCCATTTCTTATCCAAATCATCACTTTTTGTCTCCTTACCTGGTTGGAAACTCCAAGCTCTACAGGACCCAGGAGGAACCGGGTGAGATCCCCTGATGGGGAGGAATCTCTTATTTTTTAGCTGCTGGATTATCTGTTCTGACTGTTTGTTTGGGATTATTATCCTTTTTGTTTATTTATCAGGGTTTAACGAGCACCCCGCTCAGAAGTCTCATTTTGTTTTGTTTTTGTTTTGTGTTTAAACTGTTCTGGCTCAACTGCATTCTCAATACAGACCTGATATATAACAGCTTGAGAAGCTGTTGTTGTTTCATGGACATTTTGTTTTCTATAAGGACTGCCTGATGGACTCATTTGGTAAACACTTTAATCAACATTGGCTATGTTAGACTGTACATTACTGAAAGCTTTGATCTGTCCTATATGACTGGTATTGATGCGTGTTCTGGTAAACATGTTGACTGGTCCAAATGCTGTCTGATTCAAACCCATGTACACCAAATGTTTGACAGGAGGCTGTGTGGTCCAGTGGTTAAAAAAAAGGCTTGTAACCAGGAGGTCCCCGGTTCAAATCTCATCTCAACTAATGACTCATTGTGTGACCCTGAGCAAGTCATTCACCTCCTTGTGCTCCGTCTTTCTGGTGAGACGTAATTGTAAGTGACTCTGCAGCTGATGCATAGTTCACACACCCTAGTCTCTGTAAGTCGCCTTGGATAAAGGCGTCTGCTAAATAAACAAATAATAATAAACACATCTGTCTACAAGTATAATATTCCACGCATATTCAATAACATCTGTTATTTGAATTCTGGTGTTGTCTTCTGGTTTAATTTTCTTCCTATTTTCTAGGTGTTGTAAACAATCCTGACTTACCCAGCAATTTTTCTTGGTTCTGTCACGCAATCCTACTGCTTTGGAGAGTTTATATTGTTCAGGGTAGTTTATTTGTATTTCCGTCATAAAATACTAGTTAATGGACGTTGCTTAAGGATTAGGTTTGTTACATATTTACCATTAAAAAGCAATCCATGTGATTTCTTTACCAGTCGTTCATTATTTTGTGTATCAGCCTCCACACAAAGCCGAGCGCAGTGCGGTATACTGTAATGATGCTCCAGTCAGTCTGCCCGGACTGCACCTGAACCATCTTAAAAACACAAAGCCCCCAATAAGCTCATTTGTAAAAGTTAGTAAAGAATGGCGCTATATAATCTAAGGAAGCTGAATGTGAACTCTAGCTGGAGCAACGAGAGAGGGAGAGAGGGGCGGGGCAGAGAAGGAGGCGGAGACAGTGCTAGGCAACCGGCTCCTGAACATTCCACTCCGCTGAGCAGAGACCGTTAGGATTTAAAAATGCGAAAGTTCCGGCGCGTTAGTATGGGCTGCCAGAAATGAGGAGAAAATAAATACAGCTTTTTTTTTTAGAAATGTGTACATTCAGATATCATTTATTATTATTATTATTATTATTATTATTATTATTATTATTTATTTCTTTAGCACGCCCTTATCCAGGGCGACTTACAATCAAGCAAATACAAATACATTCAGTGTTACAATACAAGTCATACAATAAGAGCAAGAAATACAATAAATATTTTTTTTTCAAGTGTGACAAACCACAATTCAATAATACAGCAATTAATAGTGAAAGTTACATCAGGATATGATTAAATAGTGATAGTTACATCAGGATATGATTAAGTACAAAATACTACAGGTTAAACACTTGGCAGATTACAATATTCTGAAGTACAGGATTAAATGCAGTAAAATAGGGGGCAGATAAGAGCAAAATAAAGCAGATTTAAATGAAGGGTGATAGTGTCCCAGGATACAACAGAGGAGTTCTACAGGTGCTGTTTGAAGAGGTGAGTCTTAAGGAGGCGCTGAATGTGGTCAGGACTGGGCAGTCCTGACATCTGTAGGAAGGTCATTCCACCACTGCGGAGCAAGGGTGGAGAAGGAGCGGCTCTGGAGGCAGGGGGCGCGAGCGGAGGTAGAGCCAGTCTTCTAGTGCAGGCGGAGCGGAGAGGTCGAGTGGGGTGTAGGGAGATGAGGGTCTGGAGGTAGCTGGGTGCAGTCTGGTCAAGGCATCTGTAGGCTAGTACAAGAGTCTTGAACTGGATGCGAGCGGTGATCGGGAGCCAGTGGAGGAGCGGAGTAGTGGAGTAGCGTGGGCTAAGCGAGGCAGAGAGAACACCAGGCGGGCAGCAGAGTTCTGGATGAGCTGGAGCGGACGGGTGGCGGACGAGGAGGCCAGCCAGGAGTGAGTTGCAGTAGTCTAGGCGGGAGAGTACCAGGGCCTGGACCAGGAGCTGGGCAGCATAGTTGGTGAGGAAGGGTCGATTCTTCGGATGTTGCTCAGGAAGAATCGGCAAGTGCGTGCCAGAGTGGAGATGTGCTGGGAATAAGAGAGGCAGGGGTCCAGGGTGACTCAAGGTTCTTAGCAGAGGAAGAGGGAGAGAGGTGGTAGATTCCAGAGGAACAGAGAGAGAGATCAGAGGAGGGGATGAGGAGGGAAAGAAAAGGAGGTCAGATTTAGAGAGGTTGAGTTTGAGGTGATGCGAGTGCATCCAGGAGGAAATAGCAGACAGACAGGTAGAGATACGGGAGGAGATGGTCAGAGGTGGGGAAGGAGAGGAAAATCTGAGCATCATCAGCATAGAAATGGTATGAGAAACCATAGGATGCGATGCGGGGGCCCAGGGAGCGGGTGTAGAGAGAGAAGAGAGAGGACCCAAGACTGACCCTTGGGGACTCCAGTTAAGAGAGGGTGAGGTGTGGAGGTTGCTCCATGCCAGGTTACCTGGTAAGTGCGGTTGGAGAGGTAGGAGGAGAACCAGGCCAGAGCAGTGCCAGAGATCCCCAGGTCAGCAAGAGATGATAGTAGAATAGAGTGATCAACAGTGTCAAAGGCAGCAGAGAGGTCGAGGAGAATTAGGACAGAGGAGAGAGAGGCAGCTCGGGCACACTTATGTGAGTTGGTGACAGACAGGAGGGCGGGTTCAGTGGAGTGAGCAGAGCGGAAGCCAGATTGGAGAGGGTCAAGCAGAGAGTGGTTGGACAGGAAAGCAGAGAGCTGGCGGTGTACAGTCCGCTCGAGGGTTTTGGAGAGGAAGGGTAGGAGGGAGACAGGACGGTAGCTCTGGAGGGAGGTGGGGTCGAGGGTAGGTTTTTTGAGGAGGGGAGTGATAGAGGCTTTTTTGAAGGCAGAGGGAAAGAGACCCGAAAGTAGAGAGGTGTTGAGAAGGGAGGAGATGAAGGAAGTAGAGCAGGAGCAGCAGCTTGAAAGAGGTGAGTGGGGAGGGGGTCCAGGCACACGTGGTGGGTTTGTGACCCTGGAGCACGGAGGGAGGTCAGAGTCTGAGAGGGGCGAGAAGGTGGAGAAGGAGGGTGAGTTAGTAGGGGATGCAGTGGGTGTAGTGGTTGGAGCAGGAGGGGGGCGGGGAGGGGGGAGAGGTGTTAAAGAGTTTATGGATATCTGAGATTTTAGAAGAGAAGAAGGAGGCAAAGTCATCAGGGGAGATAGAGGAGGGAGGAGGAGGGGGAGGGTTTAGGAGGAGGAGAAGGTAGAGAATAGTTTCCGTGGGTTGTTAGTGGAGGCTTGGATAACAGATTGGAAATAAGTACATTTAGCAGAGGAGAGAGTAGAGGAGAAGGAGGAAAGGAGAGTGCGGTAAAGGTCAAGGGCAGCAGGGAGTTTGGTTCTTCCATTTCTTTTCAGCAGATCGCAGTGTGATTCTTGCTGATCGGAGCACAGAGGAGAGCCAGGGTTGGGGAGGGGAGGGGCGAGCAGGTCGGGAGGTGAGGGGACAGAGGGAGTCGAGGGAGGAGGTAAGGGAGGAGAAGAGGTGGAGGTAGCAGAGTCTACGGAGAGTTGTGAAAAGGAGTCGATAGGAGGGAGGTGAGAGAGCTGGCAGTGGAGGCAAGGACAGAGGGGAGAGAGAGCGGACTTGAATAATTTTTTTTTTTTTTTAGGTGACGAGAGGTGACAGTGGGGTAGGGGGGAGCAGGGGGATTGGGGAGAGACAGAAAAAGAGATGAAATAGTGATCAGAGAGGTCCAGGGGGGTGACAGAGAGGGTGGAGGGGCAGCAGGCCCTGGAGAAGGTGAGGTCCAGTTGACGGCCAGCTTTGTGGGTAGGAGGGGACGGAGAGAGACAGAAGTCAAAGGAGTGAAGAGAGGGAGGAATCCAGCAGAGTGGCTGGGGTTGAGAGATGGATGTTGAAGTCACCTAACAGGACAGTTGGGGTAGACAGAGAGGGGAGGAGGAGGGAGGAGATAGTCGAGTTCATCCAGAAAGTGAGCTGTGCAGAGAGGCCCAGGGGGGCTGGGTACAGTACAATTAGCAGGAGTTGACAGGAGAGGTTAGTTGGACGGCATGAAAACTTGATTGGTCCTGTGCAGAGCAGGGCAGAGCAGGGCAGGGCTGGCGCTATTACTTGAATAATATATTTTTTTTTTTTTTTTTTTTGTGGTGGTGGCGTGAACTTGATTGGTCCTGTGCAGAGCAGGGCAGGGCTAGCGCTATTGAATACTTGAATAATATTTTTTTTTTTTTTTTTCACGTGGTGGTGGCGTGAACTTGATTGGTCCTGTGCAGAGCAGGGCAGAGCAGGGCAGGGCTGGCGCTATTACTGAATTTTTTTTTTTTTTTTTTTTTTTTTTTTTACGTGGTGGTGGCGTGAACTTGATTGGTGATTGGTCCTGTGCAGAGCAGGGCAGGGCTGGCGCTATTACTTGAATATTTTTTTTTTTTTTTTTTTTTTTTTTTTTGAACTTGATTGGTGGTGGCAGGGTGAACTTGATTGGTGGTGGCGTGCTTGATTGGTCCTGTGCAGAGCAGGGCAGGGCAGGGCTGGCGCTAATTTGAATAATTTTTTTTTTTTTTTTTACGTGGTGGTGGCGTGAACTTGATTGGTCCTGTGCAGAGGGCAGGGCAGGGCTGGCGCTATTACTTGAATAATTTTTTTTTTTTTTTTTTTTTTTTACGTGGTGGTGGCGTGAACTTGATTGGTCCTGTGCAGCAGCAGGGCAGGGCAGGGCTGGCGCCATTACTTGAATATTTTTTTTTTTTTTTTTTTACGTGGTGGTGGCGTGAACTTGATTGGTCCTGGCAGAGCAGGCAGGGCAGGGCAGAGCACGGGTGGGGCTGAACTTGATTGGTCCTGTGAATAATTTTATTTTATTTATTTATTTATTTATTTATTTTTTTTTTTTACGTGGTGGTGGCGTGAACTTGATTGGTCCTGTGCAGAGCAGGGCAGGGCTGGCGCTATTACTTGAATAATTTTTTTTTTTTTTTTTTTACGTGGTGGTGGCGTGAACTTGATTGGTCCTGTGCAGAGCAGGGCAGAGCAGGGCAGGGCTGGCGCTATTACTTGAATAATTTTTTTTTTTTTTAGCAGGGTGGTGGTGGCGTGAACTTGATTTTTTTTTGGTCCTGTGCAGAGCAGGGCAGAGCAGGCCAGGGCTGGGGCTTATTATTTGAATATTTTTTTTTTTTTTTTACGTGGTGGTGGCGTGAACATGATTGGTCCCTGCAGAGCAGGGCAGAGCAGGGCAGGGCTGGCTTGATTGGTTATTAGGGCTTGAATAATTTTTTTTTTTTTTTTTTTTTTTTTTTTTTTACGTGGTGGTGGCGTGAACTTGATTGGTCCTGTGCAGAGCAGGGCAGAGCAGGGCAGGGCTGGCGCATTACTTGAATAATTTTTTTTTTTTTTTTTTTTACGTGGTGGTGGCGTGAACTTGATTGGTCCTGTGCAGAGCAGGGCAGGGCTGGCGCTATTACTTGAATTTTTTTTTTTTTTTTTTTTTTTTTTTACGTGGTGGTGGCGTGAACTTGATTGGTCCTGTGCAGAGCAGGGCAGAGCAGGGCAGGGCTGGGCATGAACTGATTACTTGAATAATTTTTTTTTTTTTTTTTTTTTTTTTTTGGTGGTGGCGTGAACTTGATTGGTCCTGTGCAGAGCAGGGCAGGGCTGGCGCTATTACTTGAATAATTATTTTTTTTTTTTTTTTTTTTTTTTACGTGGTGGTGGCGTGAACTTGATTGGTCCTGTGCAGAGCAGGGCAGAGCAGGGCAGGGCTGGTGCTTGAATATTTTTTTTTTTTTTTTTGAATAATTTTTTTTTTTTTTTTTTTTTTACGTGGTGGTGGCATGAACTTGATTGGTCCTGTGCAGAGCAGGGCAGAGCAGGGGCAGGGCTGGCTTATTACTTGAATAATTTTTTTTTTTTTTTTTTTACGTGGTGGTTGAATTGGTAATATTTTTTTTTTTTTTTTTTTTTTTTACGTGGTGGTGGCGTGAACTTGATTGGTCCTGTGCAGAGCAGGGCAGAGCAGGGCAGGGCTGGCGCTATTACTTGAATAATTTTTTTTTTTTTTTTTTTTTTTTTTTGGTTTATGAACTTGATTGGTGGTGGCATGAACTTGATTGGTCCTGTGCAGAGCAGGGCAGGGGCGCTATTACTTGAATAATTTTTTTTTTTTTTTTTTTTTTACGTGGTGGTGGCGTGAACTTGATTGGTCCTGTGCAGAGCAGGGCAGAGCAGGGCAGGGCTGGCGCTATTACTTGAATAATTTTTTTTTTTTTTTTTTACGTGGTGATGGCGTGAACTTGATTGGTCCTGTGTGTTATATTGCAATAACGGACGCAAAACAGTGTTTGTAGTCTTAAACACGTTGCTGGTTTATTTTGGCTGTTTACAGTATCCCCTCTACCATCATTCGCCCGTCACATCCGTTTTCCCAACCCCTCTCACTTACCACATCCCTGCAAGCACGACACACATTCACAACATCCGCAACACGTAACCTAGCAACCACACAGCATTGACTGACTTCCAAAACACAACAAAACAAAGCAGGAAACAGAACATCAAACAAACATAACATTTTCCCCTTTCCCACCAAGTTCAGGTGTGGAATGAAGTCTCAAAGTCCCGTAAATGCAGAGGATGTTGGCGGACTCTTGGAGGATGTTGCATTGGTCCTGCTGGTTCAGGACCTGCTATGACAGTATCATCGCTGACCCTGATGGGACAGAATGAGTCTCCCAGCTGGCTGAATGACTGGGTCTCTGACTGGGTTTCAGGTGACAGTACTTTCCTCATCCTACTGGCGTGCCACGGGAGCCATCCTGGAGCAGATAGGTTGCTGGTCCCAGCTGTCGGCTAACACAAAGTGGTGGAGACCAGAAGGATTGCAGCTTGTTACCTCTGTGAGGCCGCTTTTCGAACCCAATCACGAGGATGTATTGTAGGTGGCTTTGTCCTGTGCCTTTGTCGAACCTCTGTTTCATTCGCTGTTGGCTCCGTTGGATGACATGCGTGCAGTAGGTGGAGAGGAACAGTGGTGGGGGTCATAGCCTGTCCAATGGAAGTTGCAATCACGCCCTGTCATCAACCGTGCTGGTGAGACCCCTGTGGTTGAGTGCTGAGTGGCCCTGTAGTGCATAAGTGTCTGCAGTAAGGCTGTTTGAAAGGCACAGCCTTGAGCTAGATGTGCCCGGATACCATTTTTGAGTGTTTGATTAAATCGTTCCACCCCCCCAACAAATGTGTTTGATGCCGTTGATGCTGAGGAAACTAGAGAATTCATCCGAGATGAACTGTGGACCATTATCTTTAGTGATGACCCGTGGCAAACCCCAGCGTGCAATCAGTGTGTCCAGTATGTGGACTATAGTCTGGGAGGTGACCGTCCCAGTGGGGACGACCTCAGGCCATTTAGAATGCAGGTCATAGACAACCACTAAATAACGCTGATGATGGGGAACACCATGTATTTCACCACAAATGTCCAGCTGCAGATGTTCCCAGGGGTGAGATGGCCAGGTAACTGGCTGCAATGGCGGTGGGGCAGGGAGTCCCGACTTGCCACTGACCACACAGGCCATACAGTCTTTGACCAGAATCTCGATATCATGGTCAATGCCGGGCCACCACACCAGGTCCGGCAGCGTTGTTTAAACTTGACGATGCCCAGGTGACCCCTCATGTGCCATATTCAGCACCCGTGCACGTAGAGCACTTGGCACCACTGTGCGGTGGCCTCGTGCCACACAGAAATCATTCCAGCAGGACAGCTCGTCTTCAATCCTGGAAAATTGTTGCAGTTCGCCAGATACCTGCCGTGGCCATCCGTCTGTAATATAGGAACGTAGAGGCGGAGGGTAGGGTCCTTCTGCAATGCCTGCTGGAGCTCTTGGAGGACACCATGTCCTGCAGGGGTCCGTGAAGCATCTGAATCAGATCTTGCTCAGTGTCTTCTGATTGGGATCCCTGCTCAAGCGCTACAACTGATCTGGATAAGAGGTCAGCCACTGCATTATCTCGCCGTGGGTGAACTGGAGCTGAAAATTGTACTGCTGTAGCCGATCTGACCATCTGTACAATCTGAGTGGTCTGCGCCCCGTGCCCGGTAGACATCAGAGCTGTGAGTGCTTGGTGATCTGTTCTGAGAGTAAACGCCCGACCATACAGGTACATGTGCCAGCGCTCACATGCCCAGACGCAAGCTAGCGCTTCTCTCTCCCACTGAGTATTTTTTGTTCTGTGGGGTTCAAAGCACGGAAGCAAAAGCTATAGGCTTCTCCCACCCTCTTGTATCTGGGATAAAACAGCCCCACTGCCGTGGGCCGGCGCCACATGTGACCAAAGTGGTGCTAAGGAGATCAAAATGAGCCAGAATAGGGGCTGTGGTGAGCTTTTTTTTAACGCGCACAGCTGCTTGGCAGGCGGGGTCCAGTCCCAGGGGGCCTCCTTCTTCAGAAGCTGTCGAGCGGTGAAGTGGTGGCAGAGTACTGTGGCAAGAACCGTGAATAATAAGCTGTCATTCCCAAGAATGAGGCAAGCTGAGAAGCAGATTTAGGCTCAGGAACGCGGTGAATGGCTTCCACATTGGACTGGAGGGGACAAACCCATGGGCTGAGAGTCTAAAACCCACAAACTCAATCTCGGGCACAGCAAAAGACATTTGTCACCATTCAGCGTTAGGTTGTTCTGGGTGAGTGTTTGGAACACTTGGAGCAAGCGCTGATCGTGAACTGCAGTGTTGGGACCATGCACCACAATGTCATCTAAGTACAAGGACACACCTGGAATGCTTGCAAAGATAGATGACATAATTTTTTGGAAACAGCTGGGTGCAGAGCTCAGTCCAAACGGCATGCGGTGTAACGGAAAACCCCAGTGTGTGTGACAAATGCTGTGAGATCCCTGCTGGTTGAGAAAGGGGAACCTGGAGGTAGCCTGGCGTAAATCTAATTTACTGAAGACAGTGGAACCGTAGAATTGGGTAGTGAGCTCTTCGCTGTAGGTAGCGGATATTTGTCAGGGATGATTGCTTTATTTACAGCGCGCAAGTCCACACAAACTCTGATTCCCCTGATTTTTTTTTTTTTTTTATGACAAGATTGGAGATCCAGGGGATGCGTTAATTGGCTCTATAATCCCAGCGTCCAGCAGGAGTTGCAGTTCTGTTGAGACCTGGTCCCGCAAGGCAAGTGGGATGCGCGCAGAGGCTGGATGACCGGTGTCACTGTGGGGTCCCTTTGGCTGGTGGATGAAGGCAAAGAGAATGCCCAAACCGTCAAAAAGTGCTGGCCATTGTTGCTGCCAGGGAGTGGAGACTTGCAATATTTCTGTGCCACTGTAATCTGTCAAAGAAAATCCAAGGCTGGTAAACAAGTCAAGGCCCATTAAGTTGGCCCCAGTTCTTGTAATGTAGAATGTGAATGTAGGCACATGCCTGGTGCCATAGCGTACCGACAGCTCCAATGTACCAAGAACATCAATTTTGGCATGTCCGTATCCGCTGAGGGCAGTGGAGGAGTGTTGCAGGGCAGGCTGGAAAAATACTGCCTGTATGTGTCAACATTTAAGAGAGAAACCTTAGCCCCAGTGTCCAAGAGCAGAGGAATGCACTTGTCATTGAGATATATATCACATGTTTTAAAACATGATGGGGTTAAGAGCACAGTATGAATGGTAGCCGGAGCTGAGAACGAGGTCTGGGACTGATCAGATGCTGAAACTGAGGTGGAGCGACACCACCTGGCAAAGTGATTCAATTTGCTGCAATTCCTGCACCGTTGGCCCCGGCAGGGCAGTCAGTGGCTCTAGACTCGTGCCTGGTGGACCCACAGTTCCCACAACGTGGCCTGGAACGTGCAGGGCGGTGCTGCGCTTTGTTGAACTGCGAGGGCTGAAGTGTCTAATGGGTTAAGAGGCTGCAGCATTTTCTGAACTGCACAGTCTGTAGCTGTAGTAGGTGAGGATGTCTCTGTCAGTTTCTGTGCAGTGATAAAAGCTGCTTCTACTTGGTGGCAATTTTTGTGCTTGAGTTAGTGTTAAATCATCAGCCTCCAATAATAACCTCTCTCACTTGTGTACTGGAAGTCTTTTCAATAAGCTGGTCTCTACATCTCATCGCAGTGCAGTGCAGGATTTACAAGGCAGCGCTAATTCTCTTAATGCAGATATATACTGAAGTACGGACTCACCAGGCCGCTGGCTCCGTTGTCGGAATTTAAACCGGCGGATGAGGACGCTCTGAGCGGCTCCGAAATGCAGCGAGAACCCGACTGCTTCATCAAAAGTCGAGGCAGGACCCAGTGTCAGGAAAACGCGC
>JAHFZB010000929.1:20000-21867 GCA_036884735.1 Huso huso
GTCCTGTGCAGAGCAGGGCAGGGCAGGGCAGGGCTATTACTTGAATATATATATTTTTTTTTTTTTTTTTACGTGGTGGTGGCGTGAACTTGATTGGTCCTGTGCAGAGCAGGGCAGGGCAGGGCTATTATTTGAATATTTTTTTTTTTTTTTTTTTTACGTGGTGGTGGCGTGAATTTGATTGGTCCTGTGCAGAGCAGGGCAGGGCCTGGCGCATTAATGAATTATTTTTTTTTTTTTTACGTGGTGGTGGCGTGAACTTGATTGGTCCTGTGCAGCAGGGCAGAGCAGGGCTGGCGCTATTACTTGAATATTTTTTTTTTTTTTTTTTTTCGTGGTGGTGGCGTGAACTTGATTGGTCCTGTGCAGAGCAGGGGGCAGGGCTGGCGCTATGAATATTTTTTTTTTTTTTTTTTTTTTTTTTTTGGTGGTGGCGTGAACTTGATTGGTCCTGTGCAGAGCAGGCAGGGCTGGCGCTATTATTTGAATATTTTTTTTTTTTTTTTTTGGTGGTGGCGTGAACTTGATTGGTCCTGTGCAGAGCAGGGCAGAGCAGGGCAGGGCTGGCGCTATTACTTGAATAATTTTTTTTTTTTTTTTTTTACGTGGTGGTGGCGTGAACTTGATTGGTCCAGTGCAGAGCAGGGCAGGCAGGGCATTAATTTTTTTGAAGAATTTTTTTTTTTTTTTTTTTTTGCGTGGTGGTGGCGTGAACTTTTTTGGTCCTGTGCGGAAGAGCAGGGCAGAGCAGGGCAGGGCAGGGGCTGGCACTATTACTTGAATATTTTTTTTTTTTTTTTTTTTTACGTGGTGGCGTGAACTTGATTGGTCCTGTGCAGAGCAGGGCAGGGCTGGCGCTATTACTTGAATCATTTTTTTTTTTTTTTTTTTTTACGTGGTGGTGGCGTGAACTTGATTGGTCCTGTGCAGAGCAGGGCAGAGCAGGCAGGGCTGGCGCTATTACTTGAATATTTTTTTTTTTTTTTTTTTTTTTTTTTTTACGTGGTGGTGGCGTGAACTTGATTGGTCCTGTGCAGAGCAGGGCAGGGCTGGCGCTATTACTTGAATAATTTTTTTTTTTTTTTTTTTTTGGTGGTGGCGTGAACTTGATTGGTCCTGTGCAGAGCAGGGCAGGGCTGGCGCTATTACTTGAATTTTTTTTTTTTTTTTTTTTTTTTACATGGTGGTGGCGTGAACTTGATTGGTCCTGTGCAGAGCAGGGCAGGGCTGGCGCATTACTTGAATTTTTTATTTTTTTTTTTTTACGTGGTGGTGGCGTGAACTTGATTGGTCCTGTGCAGCAGGGCAGAGCAGGCAGGGCTGGCTGAATTACTTGAATTTTTTTTTTTTTTTTTTTTACGTGGTGGTGGCGTGAACTTGATTGGTCCTGTGCAGAGCAGGGCAGGCAGACATTACTTGAATAATTTTTTTTTTTTTTTTTTACGTGGTGGTGGCGTGAACTTGATTGGTCCTGTGCAGAGCAGGGCAGGGCTGGCGCTATTACTTGAATTTTTTTTTTTTTTTTTTTTACGTGGTGGTGGCGTGAACTTGATTGGTCCTGTGCAGAGCAGGGCAGAGCAGGGCAGGGCTGGCGCTATTACTTGAATATTTTTTTTTTTTTTTTTTTTTTTTTTTTTTTTTACGTGGTGGTGGTGTGAACTTGATTGGTCCAGGGCAGAGCAGGGCAGGGCTGGCGCTATTATTTGAATAATTTTTTTTTTTTTTTTTTTTTTTTGGTGGTGGCGTGAACTTGATTGGTCCTGTGCAGAGCAGGGCAGGGCTGGCGCTATTACTTGAATAATTTTTTTTTTTTTTTTTTTTACGTGGTGGTGGCGTGAACTTGATTGGTCCAGAGCAGGCAGGGCTG
>JAHFZB010000930.1:0-21835 GCA_036884735.1 Huso huso
TATGTTCTTATGACCATAGCCACGATTCAGGAAAATGACCATAGCTACGATTCAGTAAAATGACCATAGCCACGATTCAGTAAGATGACAATAGCAACAATTCAGCAGCATGAACATAGCCACTATTCAGTAACATGACCATAGCCACGGTTGAGCAACATGACCATAGCCACGTTTCAGAAACATGACCATAGCCGCGATTAAGTAACATGAAAATAGCCACGGTTGAGCAACATGACCACAGCCACGATTGAGTAAATTACCATATCCACGGTTGAGTAACATGACTATAGTCAAGATTCAATAGCATGACCATAGCCACGTTTCAGTAACATGACCTATACAGCCACAAATCACTGACATGACCATAGCCACGGTTGAGTAACATGACTGTAGTCAACGGTTCAACAACATGATCATAGCCACGATTCCAGTAACATGCCGATAGCCATGATTCAGCGACATGACCATAACCATGAATGAGTAACATGACCATAGCCCGCGATTCAGCAACATGATGACCATTAGCAACGATTGAGTAACATGCCATAACCCTGTTGAATAACCGTAACCGATTCAGTAATATGACCATAGCCATGATTCAGTAACATGATTTAATAGGCACGATTCAGTAACGTGACCATAGCCACGATTCTGGTAACATGACAATAGCCACTGTTGATTAACATGACCATAGCCACGGTTGAGCAACATGACCATAACCACGATTCAGTAGTAACGACCATAGCCGCGATTCAGTAACATGACCATAGCCACGGTTGAGTAACATGACCATATCCATGGTTGAGTAACATGACCATATCCGATTCATTGACATGACCATAGCCACGATTCAGTAACATGACCATAGCCACTGTTGATTATCATGACCATAGCGGCGGTTGAATAAAATGACCATCACCAAGCGATTCAGTAACATGACCATAGCCACGATTCAGGAACATGACCATAGCCAAGGTTGATAAACCATAACCACGGTTGAGCAATATGATCCATAGCAACGATTGAGTAACATGACCATATGGCGATTCAGTAACATGACCATAGCCACGATTCAGTAACATGACCATAGCCACGGTTGAGTAACATGACCATAGCCAAGGTTGAGTAACATGACCATGATTGAGTAACATGATCATAGCTGCGATTCAGTAACATGACCATGATTCAGGAACATGACCATAGCCGCGATTCAGTACTTCACCATAGCCCGCGGTTGAGCAATATGATCATAGCCACGATTGAGTAGCATGACCATAGCAACGATTCAGTAACATGACCATAGCCACGGATTCAGTAACATGACCATAGCCACGGTTGAGCAACATGACCATAGCCGTTTGAGAAACACATGACCACGACCGCAATTCAGTAATTCGCTTGACCATAGGCACGGTTGAGTAACATGACCATATCGCGATTCAATAACATGACCATAGCCACGATTCAATAACATGACAATAGCCATGAATCAGTAACATGACCATAGCCACGGTTGAATAACATGACCATAGCCACGATTCAGAAAAATAACCATAGCCATGAATCAGTAACATTACCGCAGCCACGATTGAATAACATGACAATAGCCAGGATTCAGCAACATGAACATAGCCACTTTTCAGGGAATATGACCATAGCCACGGTTGAGCAACATGACCATAGCCATGTTTGAGTAACATGACCATAGCCACGGTTGAGCAATATGACCATAGCCATGAATGATTGAGTAACATGACCATAGCAACGATTCAGTAAAATGACCATAGCCACGATTCAGTAACATGACCATAGCCACGGTTGAGCAGCATGACTATAGCCACGTTTGAGAAACATGACCATAGCTACCGATTCAGGTTGAGTAACATGACCATAGCCGCGGTTGAGTAACATGACCATATACAGGATTCAGTAACATGACCATAGCCATGATTCAGTAACATGACCATAGAGCTTGAATCCAGCAACATGACCATAGCCACGGTTGAATAACATGACCATAGCCACGATTCAGTAACATAACCATACCAGGTTCTGTAACATGACCATAGCGACGGTTGAGTAACATGACCATAGCCATGATTCAAAATGACCATAGCCACGATTCAGTAAAATGACCATAGCCACGATTCAGTAAAATGACCATAGCCACGATTCAGTAAGATGACAATAGCCCGCGATTCAGCAACATGACCATAGCCACTTCGATTCAGTAACATGACCATAGCCACGGTTGAGTAACGCTGCCATAGCCACGATTCAGTAACATGACCATAGCCACGATTCAGCAACATGACCATAGCCACGATTCAGTAACATTACCATAGTAACGATTCAGCAACATGACCATAGCCACGGTTGAGTAACATGACCATCACCACGATTGAGTAACATGATCATAGCTGCGATTCAGGAAAATGACCATAGCCACGATTGAGCAAAATGACCATAGCCACGATTCAGCAATATGACAATAGCCAGCCGATCGAGTAACATGACCATAGCACGATTCAGTAACATGACCATAATACGATTAACATGACCATAGCCACGGTTCAGTAACATGAGCATAGTCAGCCATTGAAAGCGACCATAGCCGCGATTCAGAAACATGACCATAGTGACAATTGAGTAACATGACCATATCCACGATTCAGTAACATGACCATAGCGAGTCATTAACATGACCATAGACATTTGAGAAACCACCATATCGGTAAGATGACAATAGCCACACTTGAGTAAATGACCATAGCGACGATTCGGTATCATGACCATAGCCACGCTGAGCAACATGACCATAGCTATGAATTGAGGTAAAATGACCATAGTCATTTATTCAGTAACATGACCATACCCGCGATTCAGTAACATGACCATAACCACGATTGAGTAACATGACCATGGTGCGATTCAGTAACATGACCATAGCCATGATTCAGCTAAATGACCATAGACACGGGTTGAGTAACATGACCATATCCACGGTTCAGTAACATGACCCATAGCCGCGATTCAGCATCATGACCATAGCCACTGTTGATTAACATGACCATAGCCACGGTTGAATAACATGATATATAAGATTCAGCACATGACCATAGCCATGATTCAGTAGATAACCATAGCCACGATTGAGTAACGCTGACCATAGCCACGATTCGGGAAAATGACCATATGCGATTCAGTAAAATGACCATAGCCATGATTCAGTAAGATAACCATAGCAACGACTCAGCAGCATGAACATAGCCACTATTCGGTAACATGACCATAGCCACGGTTGAGTAACATCACTATCGCCATCGCTTGATTAGCATGACCATAGCGACGATTGTAACATGACCATAACCCCGTTGAGCAACATGACCATAGCTACGATTCGGCAACATGACCATAGCCACAATTCAACGCCAGCCATGCTTACGATTCGTGCTGACATGGCCATAACCAAGGTTGAGCAACATGACCATAGCCATGGTTGAGTAACATGACCATAGCCATGATTGAGGTAACATGACCATAGCCACGATTCAGGAAAATGACCATAGCCACGACTCAGTAAAATGACCATAGCCACGGTTCAGTAAGATGACAATAGCTACGCTTGGAGTAACATGACCATGGCGACGATTCAGTAACATGACCATAGCCACGTTGAGCAACATGACCATAGCCACGATTGAGTAACATGGGTATAGTCACGATTCAATAACATGACCATAGACAAGGTTGAGTAACATGACAATAGTGATGATTCAGTGCTGCGACCATATAGCCACGTTGAGCAACAGTAATAGATTGAGTAACATGACCCATGATTCAATAACATGACCATAGACAAGATTCAGGAAAATGACCATAGTGCCGATTCAGTAACATGACCATAGCTACGATTCAGTAAAATGACCATTGCCGCGATTCAGCAGCATAAACATAGCCACTATTCAGTAACATGACCATAGCCACGGTTGAGTAACATGACCATCGCCACGCTTGAGTAACATGACCATAGCGGCGATTCAGTAACATGACCATAGCCACATTGAGCAACATGACCATAGCCCACGATTGAGTAAGATGACCATAACCGCGATGAGTAACATGATCATAGCAGCGATTCAGTAACATGACCATAGCCACGATTGAGGAACATGATCATAGATGCGATTCAGTAACTTGACCATAGCCACGATTCAGCAATATGACCATAGCCACGATTCAATAACAAGAGAATAGCCACGATTGAGCAAACGACCATAACCACGATTGAGTAACAAGATCATAGTAACGATTCAATAACATGACCATAGCCATGATTCAGGAACATGACCATAGCCACGGTTGAGTAACTTGACCATAGCCACGATTCAGCAATATGATCATAGCCATGGTTGACAACATGACCATAGCCAACGTTCAGAAACATGACCATAGCCGCGATTAAGTAACATGACAATAGCCACGGTTGAGCAACATGACCACAGCCCGATTCAGCAACATGACCATTGCAGCGATTCAGTAACATGACCATGGCAGTAACGGTTGTGTAACATACCATATGTTGATTATGTTGCGTGACGTGTGTTAATGTTCAATATTATAGTCATTGGTACCGGGAATATAAAACGGGTCTGTGTTTCATAACATTTAAAAAGGCAGATTTATAAAAAACCACGAGGAGGAATAAAATCACTTCCGCGTGCTGATTAAAATAATATGTGAGCACGGGGGTTTCGCGTAACATGAACGTGCTGGGATTCAGGAATAATTAATTATAATTGTCCCAGCACAACAGTATATATAGCCAGTCGGGGTTGCTGTAACAGTTGAGACCATTGAGACGGTTCGGTAATAATAATACCATAAAATTGTCACCGTGTTGTGTCGGAGTTCGCTTTGTTTGTCTTTTATTTTGCTCGCCGTGTCCGTGTAACATGTATAGCCACGATTTTGTTATCTGTTTTATTTTGGCGTGAGCAACATGACCATAGCCACGTTTGAGACTGTCTGTTTATTTTTTCTGTTTGTTTATTAAATGCTTTTGTGTAACATGACCATATACACTGTTGAATATCATGACCATAACCACGATTCAGTAACATGACCATAGACATGATTCAGTAACATGACCCAAAGCCACGGTTGAGTAACATGACCATATCCACTATTGGGGGATTTAATCCCCTGTATAAAATCAGGGAAACCCAATGGGGGGCGACTGACGGATGACCATGAAATGGTGGAAATGACAAATGACTGCTTCCTAACGCAATTTGTCAAGGCAAATGACCAGAGGATTCATAACTTGATTTAGTCTTTTCAAATAATGAAGACAGAATAACTAAAACAGAGGTCAGAGAGCCATTGGCAAAACCCAGACCACAACATGGTCTCATTTGTAAATATTTTTAAGCCCCCAAAAGTAATGACAATATAAGGTTTAGTAAGGTTTAGAATTTTAGATTATGAAGACCATATGAAACGGTTGACTAACAGATGACCATCCCACGAATTGAGAAAACATGATGAAAAGGGTGGCTGTCTTTTAAAATGTAGTACTAGAGGCCAAAACAATTCATCCCAAAAGAGACAAATCTAAATCTAAAACAAAATGGCCAAATGGTTTAATAGACCAATTAAAAAAAATATTCAGCGAAAAAGGACTTTATAGAGCGTTTAAAAGGGACCAAAATAGCCATGAAGAGTACTTGGAACTGCAAACACAAGTCGGTTGAATTAGAAAGGCCAAGAGAGATAGAAATCAATATAGCTAGGTTGAGCAAAAACCAATTCCAAAAAAAATGTTTTCAACATTATAACAGCAAGAGAACATTAAAGAGGAGGTTAAATGTCTATGAGACACAAATGGCAAATCAATGATGAAAAAAAAAATAGCCAAAATATATTAAATGATTACTTTCACAGATTTTACAAAAGGAGGACACGGACAACATGCCCCAAAATCGACCTGTTCCTATCCAGTTTTAAATAACTTTAGCAACAGAGGCAGAAGTGTTAAAGGACTAGGAGCTCTTAAAATAACCAAATCCCCTGGGCCAGATGAGATCCTCCCCATGTTACTCAAAGAAATGAAAGAAGTTATTTACAAGCCATAACCAAGATCATGCAACAGTCTGACTTTGACACAGGGTTGACCGACAGACTGGAAAATAGCAAACGAATAACCGATCCACAAAAGGAGACAAACATGAACCAGGTAACTACAGACCAAAAAGCCTGACTTCTATTATTTGTAAAATGGAAACCATAATAAGATCCAAAATGGAAAATTACCTATATGGTAACAATATCCTGGGTGATAGCCAGCATGGTTTTAGGAAAGGAGACGATTCAATAACATGACCATAGAACGGTTGAGTTTTTTGAGGATACAACGATTGAAAATGACCATAGCAATGCATACGACATGGTCATTTAGATTTGATTGACAAAGTCCATGACAAAGTCCACGATTCAGGAAAGCTGTCCATAGGGGATTCAAGGAAATGCATGCCATGGCCAGGATTGGTTAACAGGTAGAAAATAGAAAGTACTGATTCAGCAGGAGAAACCTCGAAATGGAGGACTATAACCAGCAAAATACCACAGGGATCAGTATTAGGTCCTCTGCTATTCCTAATCTACATAAATGATTTAGACTCTGATTCAGTAACAACCATAGTTAAATTTGCAACATGACCAAAAATAGGAGGAGTGGCAGACACTGTTGATACAGCAAAGGTCATTCAAAATGATCTAGACCGCATTCAAAATTGGGCAGAACCACGACAAATGAAATTAATATAGATGCGATTAAAGTATTGCATGACAATAAAAAATGATTCATTATAAATGACCATAGGGAGATAGTAACTTGAAAAGGGAACGTTGAAAAGACCTAGAGTTTATGTTGACTCAGAAAACGATTCATCTGACAATGTGGGAAGCTATAAAAAGGCTAACATGACCTGAGCCATATTGTGAGAAGTGTTGAAGCCACGTTTCAAGGAAGTAATGTTAAAACTCTACAATGCATTAGTAAGATGAAAAAACCTAGAATATTGTGCAAGTTGACCATACCCTGTTACAAAAGGATATTGCTGCTCTAGAAAGAGTGCAAACATGACCAGTCACGATTCATTATCCTGGTTTAAAATTCATAACATATGCATAGCACAAAAGAATTGACCATATTCACGGTTGAACAAAGAAGACTACGCGTAGATCTGATTCAAAACATTCAAAAATCCTAAAGGTATAGACAATGTCAACCGGGACATCTTTGACTTGAGAAAAGAAAAAAGGACAAGGGTCATGAATGAGATTAGATAAGGGCGTATTCAGCAACAGAAAATAGGAGGCATTTTTAACAGAGAATTGTGAGGGTTGAATAACTCCCCATAAATGTTGTTGAAGCTGACACCCTGGGATCCCAAGAAGCTGCTTGATGATTCTGGGATCATTCAGTTACTAACAAGCCAAACGAGCAAAATGGCAATAGCCACTGTTTGATAAACATGTTCTTATGTTCTTATGGTTGAGCAACATGACCATAGCCACGATTCATTGACATGACCATAGCCACGATTCAGTAACATGACCATAACATACGACTGATTATCATGACCATAGATGCGATTCAGCAACATGACCATAGCCATGATTCAGCAACATGACCACAGCCACGATTCAGTAACTTCACCATAGCCTAACGGTTGAGCAATATGACCATAGCCACGATTGAGTAACATGACCATAGCAACGATTCAGTAACATGACCATAGCCACATTTGAGAAACATAACCATAGCCGCAATTCAGGTTGACCATAGGCAACGGTTGATGACCATATCCACGATTCAAGAAACATGACCATAGCTGCGATTAAATAACATGAAAATAACCGTAGTTGAGCAACATGACCATAGCCACGGTTGAATAAATTACCATATCCACGGTTCAGTAACATAACTATAGCCATGATTCAATAACATTATCATATACGATTCAGTAACATGACGATAGCCATGATTCAGCGACATGAACATAGCCACTTTTCAGGAATATGACCATAGCCACGGTTGAGCAACATGACCATAGCCATGTTTGAGTAACATGACCATAGCCACGGTTGAGCAATATGACCATAGCCATGATTGAGTAACATGACCATAGCAACGATTCAGTAACATGACCATAGCCACGATTCAGTAACATGACCATAGCCACGGTTGAGCAACATGACCATAGCCACGTTTGAGAAACATGACCATTGCCGCAATTCAGTAACATGACCATAGGCACGGTTGAGTAACATGACCATATCCACGATTCAATAACATGACCAGCCACGATTAAATAACATGACAATAGCCATGAATCAGTAACATGACCATAGCCACGGTTGAATAACATGACCATAGCCACGATTCAGTAAAATAACCATAGCCATGAATCAGTAACATTACCATAGCCACGATTGAATAACATGACCATAGCCAGGATTCAGTAACATGAACATAGCCACTTTTCAGGAATATGACCATAGCCACGGTTGAGCAAAATTACCATAGCCATGTTTCAGTAACATGACCATAGCCACGGTTGAGCAATATGACCATAGCCATGATTGAGTAACATGACCATAGCAACGATTCAGTAACATGACCATAGTGATGATTCAGTAACATGACCATAGCCACGGTTGAGCAACATGACCATAGCCACGTTTGAGAAACATTACCATAGTCGCGATTCAGAAACATGACCATGGGCACGGTTGAGTAACATGACCATATACACAATTGAATAACATGACCATAGCCACGATTCAGTAACATGACAATAGACACGAATCAGTAACATGACCATAGCCACGGTTGAATAATATGACCATAGCTACGATTCAGTAAAAATAACCATAGCCATGAATCATAACATGACCATAGCCACGGTTGAGTAACATGACCAGCCACGATTCAGTAAAATGACCATAGCCATGATTCAGTAAAATGACCATAGCCACGATTCAGTAAAATGACCATAGCGCGATTCAGTAACATGACAATAGCCACAGTCAGCAACATGAACATAGCCATGATTCAGTAACATGACCATAGCCACGGTTGAGTAACATGACCATAGCCACGATTCAGTAACATGACCATAGCCATGGTTGAGCAACATGACCATAGCCACGGTTGAGTAACATGACCATATCGGCGATTCAATAACATGACCATAGCCACGATTCAGTAACATGACAATAGCCATGATTCAGTAACATGACCATAGCCACGGTTGAATAACATGACCACAGCTACGATCAGTTAAATGACCATAGCCACGGTTGAGCAACATGACTATAGCCACGATTCAATAAAATGATCATAGCCACGATTCAATAACATGACCATAGCCATGATTCAGTAACATGACCATAGCCATGAATCAGTAACATGACCATAGCCATGATTCAGCAACATGACCATTGCCACGATTCAGAAAAATGACCATAGCTACGATTCAGTAAAATGTGCATATTATGCAACGATTTTGCGTGCATGTGTTAATAGCCACTATTCATTGGTACCGGGATGAAAATAGCCACGGTTGGTGACATTTAAAGGCCATTTATATTTTGAGGCGAACAAATCCTTCACGTGCTGATTCAAATATGTGAGCATGGGGTTGTTGAGAAACATGCTGGGATTCAAGTGAATATTAATTAACAATTGAATCCCAGCACAACAGTATATATAGAACATGACCATCAGTCGGGATTGTTCAGTGAGTTGAGAACCAAGATTGGAGAAAATGAAATAATAATTGTTAAAATGACCATCACCGTGTTGTGTCGGTAAGTTCGTTTTGTTTGTCTTTTTTATTTTGGCGAAAATGACCATGTCCTGATTTTGTCTGTTCCAACCTTTTATTTTCTGTTTGTTTAAAATGCTGAGCGAAAGCATTGAGTAACATCACCAAACCCACATCTCAGTCTGTTGACCATAGCTTCCTGTCTGACGCAACCCACATCCGGCCGTCTTTGTGTAACATGACCATAACCACTGTTCAATAACATGACCATAACCACGATTCAGTAACATGACCATAGCCATGATTCAGTAACATGACCATAGCCACGATTCAGTAACGTGACCATAGCCACGTTTTCAGTAACATGACAATAGCCACTGTTGATTAACATGACCATAGCCACGGTTGAGCAACATGACCATAACCACGTATTTATCGTGACCATAGCCACGATTCGGTAACATGACCAAAGCCACGGTTGAGTAACATAAACATAGCCATGGTTGAGTAACATGACCATAGCCACGATTGATTAACATGACCATAGCCCGCGATTCAGTAAAATGACCATAGCCACTGTTGATTAAAATGACCATAGCCACGATTCAGCAACATGACCATAGCAACGATTCAGTAACATGACCATAGCCACGATTCAGTAACTTCACCATAGCCACGGTTGAGCAATATGATCATCACCATGAGTAACATGACCGCCAACGATTCAGTAACATGACCATAGTTTAACGATTCAGTAACATGACCATAGCCGCATTCAGCAACATGACCATAGCCACATTTCAGTAACATGACCATAGCCGCGATTGAGTAACATGACCATATACGATTCAGTAACATGACCATAACCACGATTCAATAACATGACCATAGCCATGAATCAGTAACATG
This sequence comes from Huso huso, assembly GCA_036884735.1. Lineage (NCBI taxonomy): Eukaryota > Metazoa > Chordata > Actinopteri > Acipenseriformes > Acipenseridae > Huso > Huso huso. The sequence continues at coordinate 10,749 of JAHFZB010000930.1, forward strand.
ACCATAGCCATGATTGAGTAACATGACCATAGCCACGATTCAGTAAAATGACCATAGCCACGATTCAGTAAAATGACCATAGCCACGATTCAGTAACATGACAATAGCCACGATTGAGTAACATTCCATAGCCATGATTCAGTAACATGACCATAGCCACGGTTGAGCAACATGACCATAGCCATGTTTGAGTAACATGACCATAGCCACGTTTGAATAACATGACCATAGCCATGGTTGAGTAACATGACCATAGTGGCGATTCAATAATATGACCATAGCCACGATTCAGTAACATGACCATAGCCCGATTCAGCAACATGACCATAGCCACGGTTGAGAAACATGACCATATCACGATTCAGAAACATGACCATAGGCACGATTCAGTAACATGACCATAGCCACGGGTTGATTAACATGACCATACACGATTCAGTAACATGACAATAGACATGAATCAGTAACATGACCATAGCCACGGTTGAATAACATGACCATAGCCATGATTCAGTAAAAGAACCATACCCATGAATCAGTAACATGACCATAGCCACGACTGAGTAAAATGACCATAGCCACAATTCAGTAAAATGACCATAGCCACGTTTCAGTAAAATGACCATAGCCACTATTCAGTAAATGACCATAGCCACGATTCAGTAACATGACAATAGCCACGATTCAGTAACATGAACATAGCCACTATTCAGTAACATGACCATAGCCATGGTTGAGCAACATGACCATAGTGATGAATCAGTAACATGACCATAGCCATGTTGAGTAACATGACCATACGATTCAGTAATATTACCATAGTCACGATTCAGCAACATGACCATAGCCACGGTTGAGTAACATGACCATCACCACGATTGAGTAACATGATCATAGCTGCGATTCAGTAACATGACCATAGCCACGATTCAGTAACTTCACCATAGTCACGATTGAGTAATGATGACCATAGCCACGATTGAGTAACATGACCATAGCATTTATTCAGTAACATGACCATAGCCACGATTCAGTAACATGACCATAGCCCTTATCGAGCAACATGACCATAGCCACATTTGAGAAACGACCATAGCCGCGATTCAGTAACATGACCATAGCAACGATTCAGTAACATGACCATAGCCACGATTCAGTAACATGACCATAGCCACGATTCAGTAACATGACAATAGCCAAGAATCAGTAAGATGACAATATCCACGGTTGAGTAAAAATGACCATAGCGGACGATTCAGTAACATGACCAGCCATGTTGAGCAACATGACCATAGCCACGATTGAGTAACATGACCATAGTCACGATTCAATAACATGACCATAGACACGGTTGAGTAACATGACCATAGTGACGATTCAGTAACATGACCATAGCCACGATTCAGTAACATGACCATAGCCACGATTTAGCAACATGACCATAGCCACGGTTTCAGTAACATGACCATATCCACAACATTGAGTAATATGAACATAGCCACATAGCCAAGATTCAGCACATGACCATAGCCACTGTTGATTATCATGACCATAGCCACGGTTGAATAACATGACCATAGCTAAGATTCAGTAAGATAACCATAGCCATGATTGAGTATCATGACCATAGCAACGATTCAGTAAAATGACCATAGCCACGATTCAGTAAAATGACCATAGCCACGATTCAGTAAGATGACAATAGCAACGATTCAGCAGCATGAACATAGCCACTATTCAGTAACATGACCATAGCCACGGTTGAGTAACATCACTATCGCCACGCTTGATTAACATGACCATAGCGACGATTCAGTAACATGACCATAGCCACGTTGAGCAACATGACCATAGCCACGATTCAGCAACATGACCATAGCCACAATTCAGCAACATGACCATAGCCACGATTCAGTAACATGACCATAACCAAGGTTGAGCAACATGACCATAGCCATGGTTGAGTAACATGACCATAGCCATGATTGAGTAACATGACCATAGCGGCGATTCAGGAAAATGACCATATACGACTCAGCAAAATGACCATAGCCACGGTTCAGTAAGATGACCATAGCCACGTATTGAGTAACATGACCATAGTGACGATTCAGTAACATGACCATAGCTGCGTTGAGCAACATGACCATAGCCACGATTGAGTAACATGACCATAGTGATTCAATAACATGACCATAGACACGGTTGAGTAACATGACCATAGTGATGATTCAGGAAAATGACCATAGCCACGATTCAGTAAAATGACCATAGCCACGATTCAGTAACATGACAATAGCCACGATTCAGCAGCATAAACATAGCCACTATTCAGTAACATGACCATAGCCACGGTTGAGTAACATGACCATCGCAACGCTTGAGTAACATGACCATAGCGACAATTCAGTAACATGACCATAGCCACATTGAGCAACATGACCATAGCCACGATTGAGTAACATGACCATAGTCACGATTCAATAACATGACCATAGCCACGATTCAGTAACATGACCATAACCACGACTGAATAAAATGATCATAGATGCGATTCAGTAACATGACCATAGCCATGATTCAGCAACATGACCATAGCCACGATTCATTAACTTCACCATAGCCACGGTTGAGCAATATGACCATAGCCACGATTGTGTAACATGACTATAGCAACGATTCAGTAACATGATCATAGCCACGATTCAGTAACATGACCATAGCCACGGTTGAGCAATATGACCATTGCCACGTTTCAGAAACATGACCATAGCGGCGATTAAGTATAGTAACATGACAACATGACCATAGCCACGGTTGAGTTTAACATGACCATAGCCACGATTGAGTAAATTACCCTATCCACGGTTGAGTAACATGACTATAGTCACAATTCAATAACATGACCATAGCCATAATTAATTAGTAACATGACCATAGCCACAAATCCAGTAACATGACCATAGCCACGGTTGAGTAACATGACTGTAGTCACGACTCAATAACATGATCATAATACGATTCAGTAACATGACCATAGCCATGATTCAGCGACATGACCATAGCCATGAATGAGTAACATGACCATAAGCCGCGATTCAGCAACATGACCATAGCAACGATTGAGTAACATGACCATAACCTGTTCTGTTTGAATAACATGACCATAACCACGATTCAGTAATATGACCATAGCCACAGTTCAGTAACATGACCATAGCCCGCGATTCAGTAACGTGACAATAGCCACGATTGATTAACATGACAATAGCCACTGTTGATTAACATGACCATAGCCACGGGTTGAGTAACATGACCATAGCCACGATTCAAAAAATGACCATAGCCGCGATTCAGTAAATGACCATAGCCACGGTTGAGCAAAAATGACCATAGCCACGGTTGAGTAACATGACCATTCCACGGTTGAGTAACATGACCATAGCAACGATTCATAACAGACTATAGCACGATGGGAGTAAAATGACCATAGCCACGATTCAGTAACATGACAATAGCCCGCGATTCAGCAACATGAACATAGCCACTATTCAGTAACATGACCATAGCCACGGTTGAGTAACATGACCATAGCGACGAGTCAGTAACATGACCATAGCCATGTTGAGCAACATGACCATAGCCACGATTGGGAGTAATATTACCATAGTCACGATTCAATAACATGACCATAGCCACGGTTGAGTAACATGACCATCACCACGATTGAGTAACATGATCATAGCTGCGATTCAGTAACATGACCATAGCCACGATTCAGCAACATGACCATAGCCACGATTGTAACTTCACCATAGCCCATGGTTGAGCAATATGACCATAGCCAACATCGAGTAACATGACCATAGCAACGATTCAGTAACATGACCATAGCCAGGATTCAGTAACATGACCATAGCCACGGTTGAGCAACATGACCATAGCCACATTTTAGAAACGACCATAGCTGCAATTCAGAAACATGACCATAGGCACGGTTGAGTAACATGACCATATCCACGATTCAATAACATGACCATAGCCACGATTCAGTAACATGACAATAGCTATGAATCCAGCAACATGACCATAGCCACGTTTGAATAACATGACCATAGCCACGACTCAGTAACATGACCATAGCCAAGGCTGAGCAACATGACCATAGCCACGGTTTGAGTAACATAACCATAGCCACCGGTTGAATAACATGACCATAGCCATTCAGTAACATAACCATATTCATCAGTAACATGACCATAGCCATGATTCAGTAACATGACCATAGCCATGATGCCAGCAAAATGACCATAGCTACGATTCAGTAAAATGACCATAGCCACGATTCAGGTAAGATGACCATAGCCACGATTCGAGTAGCATGAACATAGCACGATTCAGTAACATGACCTTAGCCACGATTGAGTAGCATGACCATAGCCACTATTGAGTAACATGACCATAGCCACGGTTTCAGTAACATGACCATCATGCGTTGAGGTAACATGACCATAGCGACGGTTCAGCAACATGACCATAGCCACGATTCAGCAACATGACCATAGCCCACGATTCAGTAACATGACCATAGCCAGCGGTTCAGCAACATGACCATATCCACGGTTGAGTAACATGACCATAGACCACGGTTGAGTAACATGACCATATCCACGATTGAGTAACATGACCATAGCCGTGGTTGAATTATGACCAGCTAAGATTCAGTAACATGACCATAGCCATGATTCAGTGCCATAACCATAGCCACGATTGAGTATCGCATGACCATAGCAACGGTTCAGTAAAATGACCATACCCACAGATTCAGTAACATGACAATAGTTGGCATTGACCATATTCAGTAACATGACAATAGCCACGATTCAGCAACATGACCATATATGGCATTCAGTAACATTACCATAGCCATGGTTGAGTATCATGACCATAGCCATTGTTGAGTAACATGGGACCTGTGTTTAGCATGTGATTTAAAATAACATGATATTTAGCCACGATTCAGTAACATATACATAGCCATGGTTAAATAACATGACCATAGCCATGATTGATTCCGTGCATGACCATAGCCATTATTCAGTAAAATGACCATAGCCATGGTTAAAATGACCATAGCCACGATTCAGTAAGATGGGGTTAGCAACGATTCAGCAGCATGAACATAGCCGGATTCAGTAACATGACCATAGCCATGGTTGAGTAAATATCGTTTTGTTTGCTTTTAACATGACCATAGCAACGATTCAGTAACATGACCATAGCCTGTTGAGCAACATGACCATAGCCACGATTCATTAACATGACCATAGTAAACCATTCAGCAACATGACCATAGCCACATCTCTAACATGACCATAACCAAGGTTGAGCAACATGACCATAGCCATGGTTGAGTAACATGACCATAACCACTGTTGAGCAACATGACCATAGCCACGATTCAGTAACATGACTATAGTCATGATTCAATAACATGACCATAGACACGGTTGAGTATCATGACCATAGTGATGATTCAGTAACATGACCATAGCCATGAATCAGTAATATGACCATAGCCGCCGATTGAGCAACATGACCATAGCCACGATTCAGGAAAATGACCATAGCCACGATTCAGTAAAATGACCATAGCCACGGATTCAGTAACACTTGACAATAGCCATGATTCAGCAGCATAAACATAGCCACTATTCAGCAACATGACCATAGCCACGGTTGAGTAACATGACCATAGCCACTGTTGAGTAACATGACCATAGCGACTATTCAGTAACATGACCATAGCCACATTGAGCAACATGACCATAGCCATGATTCAGTAACATGACCATAGCCACGATTCAATAACATGACCATAGCAACGATTCAGTAAAATGACCATAACCACGATTGAGTAAAATGATCATAGATGCGATTCAGTAACATGACCATAGTGATGATTCAGCTACATGACCATAGCCACGATTCAGTAACATGACCATAGCCAAGGTTGAGCAATATAACCATAGCCACGATTGAGTAACATGATCATAGCAACGATTCAGTAACATGGTCATAGCCGCGATTCAGTAACATGACCATAGCCACGGTTGAGCAACATGACCATAGCCACGCGTTCAGAAACATGACCATAGCCACGATTAAGTAAACATGACCATAGCCAACGGTTGAGCAACATGACCACAGCCACGAATGAGTAAATTACCAAGCCACGGTTGAGTAACATGACTATAGTCACGATGCAATAACATGACCATAGCCACGATTCAGTAACGTGACGATAGCCATGATTCAGCGACATGACCATAGCCATGAATGAGTAACATGACCATAGCCACGATTCAGCAACATGACCATAACAACGATTGAGTAACATGACCATAACCACTGTTGAATAACATGACCATAACCACGATTCAGCAACATGACCATAGCCACGATTCAGTAACATGACCATAGCCAAAGTTGAGTAACATGACCATCGCCACGATTGAGTAACATGATCATAGCCGCGATTCAGTAACATGACCATAGCCACGATTCAGGAACATGACCATAGCCACGATTCAGTAACTTCACCATAGCCACGGTTGAGCAATATGATCATAGCCACGATTGAGTAACATGACCATAGCAACGATTCAGTAACATGACCATAGCCACGATTCAGTAACATGACCATAGCCACGGTTGAGCAACATGACCTTAGCCACGTTTGAGAAACATGACCATAGCCAAGGTTGAGTAACATGACCATAGGCACGGTTGAGTAACATGACCATATCCACGATTCAATAACATGACCATAGCCACGATTCAATAACATGACAATAGCCATGAATCAGTAACATGACCATAGCCACGGTTGAATAACATGACCATAGCCACGATTCAGTAAAATAACCATAGCCATGAATCAGTAACATTACCATAGCCACGATTGAATAACATGACAATAGCCAGGATTCAGCAACATGAACATAGCCACTTTTCAGGAATATGACCATAGCCACGGTTGAGCAATATGATCATAGCCACGATTGAGTAACATGACCAAAGCAACGATTCAGTAACATGACCATAGCCACGATTCAGTAACATGACCATAGCTACGGTTGAGCAACAGGACCATAGCCACGTTTAGAAACATAACCATAGAGAGTGAATTCAGTTTTAACATGACCATAGGCACGGTTGAGTAACATGACCATATCCACGATTCAATAACATGACCATAGGCAGCCGCGATTCAATAACTGACAATAGCCATGAAATGGTAACATGACCATAGCCACGGTGGAATAACATGACCAGCCAGTGTGATTGAGAGTAAAATAACCATAGCCATGAATCAGGGAATTAAAACATTACCAAGGAAGGCGATTGAATAACATGACAACCCCAGGATTCAGCAACATGAACATAGTGGACTTTTCAGGAATATGACCATAACCCACGGTTGAGCAATATGATCATAGCCTGGATTGAGTAACATGACCATTTTTAGCCACGGTTGAGCAACATGACCATAGCCATGTTTGAGTAACATGACCATATGCGGTTGAGCAATATGACCATATTTGTTTGATTGAGTAACATGACCATGACAACGATTCAGTTACATGACCATAGCCGCGATTAAGGAAAACATGACCGTAGTCACCGGTTGACACAACACCGACCGGCCAATTTTGCCTTACGTGACCATAGTCATGATTCAGAAACATGACCATAGGCACGGTTGAGTAACATGACCATATACACAATTCAATAACATGACCATAGCCACGATTCAGTAACATGACAATAGACATGAATGAGTAACATGACCATAGCCCGATTCGGTTGACCATAGCAACGATTCAGTTAACATGACCATAGCCACGATTCAGTAAAATGACCATAGCCACGATTCAGCAAAATGACCATAGCCACGATTCGAGTAAAATGACCATAGCACGATTCAGTAACATGACCAATAGCCACGATTCAGCAACATGAACATAGCCACTATTCAGTAACATGACCATAGCCACGGTTGAGTAGCGACCATAGCCAGGATTCAGTAACATGACCATAGCCACGTTGAGCAACATGACCATATCCACGGTTCAGCAACATGACCATAGCCACGATTCAGCAACATGACCATAGCCATGATTCAGTAACATGACCATAGCCACGGTTGAATAACATGACCATAGCCACGGTTCAGTAACATGACCATAGCCAAGGTTGAGCAACATGACCATAGCCATGGTTCAGGAAAATGACCATAGCCACGATTCAGTAAAATGACCATAGCCACGATTCAGTAAGATGACCATAGCCATGGTTGGAGTAACATGACCATAGCGACGATTCAGTAACATGACCATAGCCACGATTGAGCAAAATGACCATAGCCACGATTGAATAAATGACCATAGCCACGATTCAGTAAAATGAACATAGCCACTTTTCAGGAGCATGACCATAGCCACTATTGAGCAATATGATCATAGCCACGATTGAGTAACATGACCATAGCAACGATTGAGTAACATGACCATAGCCACGATTCAGTAACATGACCATAGCCACGGTTGAGCAACATGACCATAGCCACGATTTAGAAACATAACCATAGCCATAATTCAGCAACATGACCATAGCCACGGTTGAGTAACATGACCATATCCACGATTCAATAACATGACCATAGCCACAATTCAGTAACATGACCATAGCATGATTGAGTAACATGACCATAGCCACGATTCAATAACATGACCATAGCCACGATTCAGTAAAATGACCATAGCCACGATTCAGTAAAATGACCATAGCCACACTTGAATAACATGACCATAGCCACGATTGAATAACATGACCATAGCCAGGGTTCAGTAACATGACCATAGCCACTTTTCAGGAACATGACCATAGCCACGATTCAGCAACATGACCATAGCCATGTTTCAGTAACATGACCATAGCCACGGTTGAGCAATATGACCATAGCCATGATTGAGCAACATGACCATAGCAACGATTCAGTAACATGACCATAGCCACGATTCAGTAACATGACCATAGCCACGGTTCAGGAACATGACCATAGCCACGTTTGAGAAACATGACCATAGCCATGATTCAGAAATATGACCATAGGCACGGTTGAGTAACATGACCATATACATTATTCAATAACATGACCATAGCCACGATTCAGTAACATGACAATAGACATGAATCAGTAACATGACAATAGTCACGGTTGAATAACATGACCATAGCCACGATTCAGTAACAACCATAACGGTTGAGTAACATGACCATATCCACGATTCAGTAACATGACCATAGCATGACTATTCAACATGACCATAGCCATGATTCAGTAAAATGACCATAGCCACAATTCAGTAAAATGACCATAGCCACGATTCAGTAAAATGACCATAGCCACGATTCAGTAACATGACAATAGCCACGATTCAGCAACATGACAATAGCCACTATTCAGCAACATGACCATAGCCACTTTTCAGTAACATGACCATAGCCACGGTTCAGTAACATGACCATAGCCATGTTTGAGCAACATGACCATAGCCACGGTTCAGCAACATGACCATAGCCACGATTCAGCAACATGACCATAGCCACGATTCAGTAACATGACCATAGCCACGGTTGAGCAACATGACCATAGCCACGGTTGAGCAACATGACCATAGCCACGTTTGAGAAACATGACCATAGCCCGCGATTCAGGAAAATGACCATAGCCACGATTCAGTAAAATGACCATATACACAATTCAGTAACATGACCATAGCCACGATTCAGTAACATGACCATAGACATGATTCAGTAACATGACCATAGCCACGTTTGAGCAACATGACCATAGCCACGATTGAGTAACATGACCATAGTCGCGATTCAGTAACATGACCATAGCCACGGTTGAGTAACATGACCATAGTGACGATTCAGTAACATGACCATAGCCACGATTCAGGAAAATGACCATAGCCACGATTCAGTAACATGACCATAGCCACGATTCAGTAACATGACCATAGCCACGATTCAGTAACATGACCATAGCCACGATTCAGTAACATGACAATAGCCACTGTTGATTAACATGACCATAGCCACGGTTGAATAACATGACCATGCTAAGATTCAGTAAAATGACCATAGCCATGATTCGGTAAGATAACCATAGCAGGCGATTGAGTATCATGACCATAGAACGATTCAGTAAAATGACCATACCCACAATTCAGTAAAATGACAATAGCCACGATTCAGTAACATGACAATAGCCACGATTCAGCAACATGACCATAGCCACGATTCAGTAACTTTACCAGTGTGTGTAGAAAACAAGGTTTACCATCATGACCATAGCCATTGTTGAGTAACATAACCATAGCCACGGTTGAATATTTTGACCATAGCCACGATTCAGTAACATAAACATAGCCATGAATCAGTAACATGACCATAGCCATGATTGAGTAACATGACCATAGCCACGATTCAGGAAAATGACCATAGCCACGATTCAGTAAAATGACCATAGCCACGATTCAGTAAGATGACAATAGCAACGATTATTTTTTGGCATGAACATTGCCACTATTCAGTAACATGACCATTTATTTTGGTTGAGTAACATCACTATGCCATCGCTTGATTAACATGACCATAAAGCGGGGATTCAGTAACATGACCATAACTGTTCGTTGAGCAACATGACCATAGCCACGATTCAGCAACATGACCATAGCCACAATTCAGCAACATGACCATAGCCACGATTCAGTAACATGACCATAACCAAGGTTGAGCAACATGACCATAGACATGGTTGAGTAACATGACCATAGCCACGGTTCAGGAAAATGACCATAGCCACGATTCAGTAAAATGACCATAGCCACGATTCAGTAAGATGACAATAGCCACACTTGAGTAACATGACCATAGCGACGATTCAGTAACATGACCATAGCCACGTTGAGCAACATGACCATAGCCACGATTGAGTAACATGACCATAG
>JAHFZB010000931.1:0-21755 GCA_036884735.1 Huso huso
TGCAGCAGATTTGAAGCTTTGCTAACTGTATTAGCATTTGGTAGATCAATTCTCATGCCAGCTGTGGAGTCTGTAAAACTCGTTGGTATAGAACTAGGATTCATGTTATTATTATTATTTATTTTTTAGCAGACGCCCTTATCCAGGGCGACTTACAATTGTTACAGGATATCACATAATTTTTACATGCAATTACATTATTTTTTACATACAATTACCCATTTATACAGTTGGGTTTTTACTGGAGCAATCTAGGTAAAGTACCTTGCTCAAGGGTACAGCAGCAGTGTCCCCCATCTGGGATTGAACCCATGACCCTCCGGTCAAGAGTCCAGAGCCCTAACCATTACTCCACACTGCTGCATGTACGTACAGTATGTAGGTATGGGATATAGTGGAGTAAAGCTTATCCAATTGTCAAGAAACTTGGCAGTAACATTAGAATACAGATTCTGGGGATAGAGTGGTGTCTTCATCCATCCGTATGTATGCCACATTAATCTGGAGAATTGCTTAACAAGTTGTGATTTAGCATTTCACTGCTATCAGTAATTCCTATTTTATACTGTTCTGTAAAACTTTGATATAGAGCATGGTCATCAACAGATGACATCATCATACAAGTATGTCATTTCCCTGTGGGGGATAACATACTTGTGTATGATGATGTCATCTGTTTTAAATGGGAAGCATCACTGAATGCAACACTCCAGACCACTGTGACATGCGGTTACAATGTTATTCAACATCAACAAAGCACTAAATGCAACTATTCCAAATGTACAGTTCTGTATATAGATTCAAGTTTGGCAAGATTCAAGTAGCTCCAGTAGGTATCCGTTTCACATTTTCACTTATTTGAAATCATTCTCAGCCATTTATCATACTTACCACATGCTCTTACTGGACTTTACTCATATAAGCAAATATTTTTTTTACTATAAGTTTAGCTGCTCTTAGTCAAACTCGCTCTTAAATGTCATTATTTACTGTATTCTTTATTTTGCTCTTATTTGAATTTGATGTTATTGTACTTTACAACTGCTTTTTTATCTGTAATGTGATATTCTATAATGTGATAATTTGTAAGGAGATAATTTGTAATGTGATACTTTGTAACAACTGTAAGTCGCCCTGGATAAGGGCGTCTGCTAAGAAATAAATAAGTAAAACAACAGTGATTAACACTTACTCCTAATGGGCTTCAAGCTCAAGCAGCCTACTAGCATTGCTTTTTGGGCTGTGACAAACGCTGAGGTTAGGAAAACTTTGCATTAATAAGCATCGGGAGAGCATTTGAGTTTTTTCAGCCCTGTACTGTTATTGTGGATGTTTTATTCACAAGAACTCCACACTGTGATCTTTGGTTATGGTGGGAGACTATTAATGCATGGTTACTAGTGTGTCGATCTATAAACAAGAAATTCTACAAGGGGGAAAACAGAATTCATAAAAGAAAAAAAGACAATACATAAAGTGCAGTTACAGGGCAACATTCTCAAAAAAGAATGTATACAAATCAATATTTTTCCCAGTAGGAGTCTCAAAAAATACATGCAAGAAATGCACAATAAAGTTATATCCCAAACCAATCAATAACAATACAACCAGCACTCCCCAGAGGGTGAATATTAATCTCAATGACACAGAGGGTCTACCAGTATGGATCTGTAAAATGATTCTTTCACATAACATAAAACTGACACCTGCATGCGAATATTGTTAACTTTTGAACATAAAAATGATTTTTCACTCGATTCAAAACCTCCTTCATATTATGAAGTATATACTTGACAGAACTAAAGCAAACGTGTTGGTTACAACATAATATATTCTTTAACCCATGAAGGCTTTTCTGCACTTTACTTGGGCAGGTACTTCCTACCTATGGAGGAAAAAGCAATGTACTTTCTTGTTACCTGGAATATGGTTTCTTATTTGTTGGAATGCTGTTCTTTTGGTAATTGGAAAGTGAAAAAATCTCCATTATATATGTCAAAACTTTTGGTTTATACTGCAGCTGTTCAGTGGTGATGGTGCCCAAAGAGGCTAATGTACAGTATAAGCACACATTTCAGCACAGCCACCAACCCAAGCAATGCTCATGGAGCCTAGCTCGTGAATGTGTTTTTTTAATGTATATAACTGATTTATGAGTAGAAAGTGCTCTTTTTGTAGTCGTAATTAGACTCGATCATTAGCTCCCTACCTGTACATAGTGGAACTGACATCATTATTTCTGTGTGTGCTTCAGAGGACTTGAGTGGATATGTCTCCTGCAACCCTTGCTGTAAGGGCTACTGGCTTATAATGAATTAATTGTTTACATTCAAGGCATTTTTCAATCATTATCATACAATGCTGTGCTACAGTGTACTGTAATGTTTTCATTGAGCAGTACATTGCAACTTGTTTTTGAAGAAGTTGGGAATGAGATGGTGAGAAGTCAAATGCAGGTCAGACAGTGGAATAACAGTAAGCATGCATACAAAACCTGTATGCTATCAAAGCAGAAGTGGGTGCTAATGTTGTATGAATGACTGGCTCCGTTTATCTTTGGGCGGTGCCAATTATAACAGGAAAGAAAGGTCACAATATTCTGAAGGACCAAGCAAAAAACAAACAACTAATCTCAGCATTAGAGAAACAAAAACACACGTTCATGGTAACAAAAAAAAATAAAACACAAAAAGGGATTTGTATGGACATGGCCCTAAATAGAGAGTGACCTACAAAAATATTTATAAACATGCTCTTCTGGTAAAAAAATAAATAAATAAATAAAAATTCTTAATATCTATTTAGCGCAATACAGAGCATCTACCTGTAACCCTCTTAATTTCACAGAACATTTCATTCTGTTTCAATGTATTTCAAACTGCATCAAAGGGGCACCATGCTGTACTCTTCCTTTGGAGAGCAATTGATAATTCACCAAAAGCATCAGAGCAGCTTGCTGCATGGATTCACTGGGGCTTGAAGTACCTGGACCAGCGGTACCCGTGTGAAATCAGGACATTTGATCATGCTGCTAAAAAGACAGCAGATACAGAATAGTAAAACCTCTTCAACCGTCTCCTCTATTCCAACCAGCAATTTCTGCACTTTTTAGACCCCACTTCAGAGATGTGCAGAGGACATAAACAACCTTTATCGAGTCGCGAAAAGTACTGTGACTGTCTAAATCCCTTTTCCATTAGTCACGATTGTTTTTCATTGTGCCGCAGAACACATTGTATGTTTTTCATGCAGGACTACACTGTACTAAAGGTGAAAATACATTCAGTTTATTAAACTAAACTGGATTTTGCATTTACTCATTGGTGCCCAAACTCAATTAGCACAAATCGTGAACTACATAATGTTACTTTAGGTGAGGTAGTCCAATAGTGATAATCGGGGTCTGTATAACCTGTATTGGGAGTGTATGCTGTATTGTTAATATAATCAGGCAGCGAATCAGTTAGTGTTTTCTGGCACTCAAAACAGGTTGAGTAATATGGCCTCAATGCCACTTTGAATGGAACTACATGAATAAATGAAATACAGAAGCCTGTAGCAACCACATTGTGAACAATGCTATAAAATTGTTGGATTTAAAAGAAGAAAAAAAATAGTCTGCACACAAAAATATTATTACAATCTTTGTTTTTAGCAATTTGTTTGACGAGTAAACGGTTAACTGATACAGTGTAACTACTTCCAGTTGCCACACACACAAAATCAATACAGAAACGTACAGGGAGAGTCATGTTTCTTGTTGGAACTGGATTTTTATTATTTTGTGAAAACAATAAAGCTGCAGTTTGTGGCTGTATGATTAACTATTCTACAAGCTACATACAGTACAGTCATTTCAAATATTTGGACTGTGCAAATGAGTAATATACCATGCTCACACAAGTGATCAATAAAGTTTATTGTGGATTATTCTGCAAATTTAAAGTCATTTTTCAGTATCCTCTTTTTATTACAATGATTCTCCACTGTGTAGAAAGAGATTTTTTAATTGAAAAATCTTAATATCTAATGTTACACATAACACCCCAGGGTAAAGGTATAATCCTTGCATTTGTTTGCACATCTGCAGTACATGAAGTACTGGAAGAAAAGCAGATGCATGTGCTTGTACTTTTGTCATTAGATGGAATCACTGAATCACAACAGAGGTATGTGAAAACAGCCCATAGTAACCCTGCCATCCCTCCATACGTCCACTGTCTGTCAAAGGGGCCATCCACTCCACATGTCCACTCGGTCAAAGGGGTCATCCCCTCCACATGTCCACTGTCTGTCAAAGGGGCTATCCCTCCACACGCCCACCGCCTGTCAAAGGGGGCATCCCTCCACATGTCCACCGTCTGTCAAAGGGCCATCCCTCCACATGTCCACTCTGTCAAAGGCCATCCCTCCACATGTCCACTGTCTGTCAAAGGGCCATCCCTCCACATGTCCACTCTGTCAAGGGTCATCCCCTCCACATGTCCACTGTCTGTCAAAGGGATCATCCCCTCCACACGTCCACTGTCTGTCAAAGGGGCAGTACACAATCCAAATGCTTTGTTACCTATTGCTCCAACAACCAGATTGGATTTAAAATAATTAGCCAGTGTTGTTACAACCTTTGCCAATACACCCCGACTGTTATCTCAAGGATTATCCATGATATAAATCACTAACGCTGGTCAACAAGGTTTGTTTGATCTATACTGAAAAAGTCAACGAGCAAAGAGGTCTGTTAGGCCCCCCAGTAAAGACCAACTTTGATTTGAAACACATTTTTTGCTACAATGGAAGACCGAAGACCATATATATTCTGTTACATTTGGGAGAAAACAATTAAATAAACATAGTCCAATTGGTGAACCGTGAAATTCAGTTGTAATGTATTTTCAATAAATGTTTATCGGTTTTGTATACTGTACTGTTGGCCACAAATCACTGCCAAATAACCAAACACCATACCTTAGGCTTGTGTTTTCCGATGGTAAGTTTATAGGAGAAATAAGGTTTCTTTCCAACACCTACTGTACAGCTATGGACAAGTTTTGCATCCCCTTATGCAGGGCGACTTACAATTGTTACAAGATATCACATTATTTTTACATACAATTACCCATTTATACAGTTGGGTTTTTACTAGAGCAATCTAGGTAAAGTACCTTGCTCAAGGGTACAGCAGCAGTGTCCCCCACCTGGGATTGAACCAACGACCCTTCTGTCAAGTCCAGAGCCCTAACCACTACTCAACACTGCTGCCCTGTCATTCAATATGTTAAATGAATATTATTTAGCAGGTTTCATTCGACTTCAAAATTATTTAAATTGTATAGTGATGCAAAACGTTTGGCCATAGCTGTACACTGCAAGACCCAGCCTTAGAGAAAAGCTACAAACCAAGACAAATAAGATGATACATAAAACACTGCACAGTTTGTTCAAAATGTAGATGTTACATTCTTCAGGAAGAACATTGGACTAGAAAACTTTTTCATGACTTGGAGAGTTTGCAAGTCACCAAGAAGTTTAAAGACCACTACTGCCATCTAGGCCACAGAAAGAGCAAGTACAACTATTCCAGGAAATGAGAAGCAGAGAAGGAGTAGACACATACAAACTCTGCTATTAAACAAAACACTGTGTATGATCTCTTAAGGAGTATGGCCACAGTACGGTCTTAGACAGCTATTTGTAATGGAGGCAGACCTTTAGATGTGAGAAGTGAAGTGCAATACTGATGTTTTGTCAGGCAGCTCCCACAGTCTGAACACATAAGAACAAGGTAGTGTGTTACCTGGGGTCACATTTGCATAGTAGAGTGTTAACCATGTTAAAAAGCTTAGTTTCCTTTGCCACCTGGTCACATTGATAAGGTTAAAGCACTACTTCTTTGAACGTAGCCTATTTTTGTCCGCTTTACAGTGCTTGTTGTAATTCGTGATAAATATGGTGGCTGTTGACATTAAGTGGCACAGGCACTACACCCTGAAGAAGGTGATGACGTAGGATGGAGTCCAATATCAGTTTTTTGGTCTGTTGCCATGGTAACATATTTTAAATTCACAAGAAGTGAGAAGTATATTTGTCTGGTTAGTTTGTTACTTTATTTTAAAAACAAACAACTTGAATGACAACTGTGCATTGCACTACAGGATCAATGTTACAGGACAGAAACAAACTGAATTTATACTCCAAGTAAACACCAGTACAAATCAATACGCATAACCAGACCAGTGATTATAAAAACTAGGTTTCAGCAGCAGTTGGGTTATTCAAATAAAGTCTGATGCAGAAGTCTTGTAATAATATGAACATTAGAAGCATGCATTAAAAAAAAAAAACGTATTGACCTGATAAATATTCCTGCAGTTATGATTATTGCATTATTACAGAGTAATGGCATTCACATTCTTTAATTTTAAAAAGTTTAAATCATGAGCTCTTGCTTCTCAAACTTGTTCTGGATCTTACTTCCTCAGATCTCAATTCATATTCAAATCAGAGGCTAAACAAAACATTCAGAGCTTATCATTTTTAAAAATCTTTAGTACGGCATGACGCAAACCACAGCAGATTACAAACCAGCAATAAGTGTTAATGGTCTTGAACTGAAGCTGAACAGGAAATCAGATCCCCACGCTCACATTTTTTAATGATGGTTATTTTTACAAATATGTTTTTGTGTGAAAGTGCATAATCTCATACCTAGCCCCAGTTATTTTTATACTGTTTACCCAGGCATGGAAAAGGGATGTTTTTTTTGCTATCTTCACTGTAAACTGCTTTTGTTGTAGGTGAAAACTCAAAATGTACATCTTAGCTGAATGCACTGTCCCCTGCACTGATTTCACATATAATAGGGTTAGTAGAGAGGTACATTTCCACGATTTAAGATTTTCAGCACGCTGGACGACTGGATTTTCTACACATGTAAACAAGCTTGGTACAGTTTAACATACATAATATGACAATGCAACACACAGTATCTACAATCATTACTAAGCATGTACCTTAGTGGCAAGCACTGATTTGCATTTCTGAAGACGCGAACAATTAAAAACTGTTGTGTATCCTTCACAAAGCACACCAAGACAACAACCTATTTTCTTCTACACCAAAAAAAAAAAAAAAAAAAAAAAAAAATCTTGAATTTAGGAACTATTCTCAGCACTTTTGAGGTGCAAGTTTGATGCCCTTAACACAGATAACACTGGCAAAACATGCAATTTAAAAAAATAATATACAGTAAGTAGATCCTAAAATGTTAATAAATTCAAAACAGCAGTATGTCCACAGGCTCTCTCAGTTTATGTTATATGGCTTTTGGTTAAAAAGCGGCACCAGAAGGCGTTGGTTTTTAAAGCATCTGCAGCACTTCACCTCTGCGAGGCTTGGAGCTATGTCACAGTGGCCCGGGCAGCTGCTGAAGTGTATGTCTGTCTAAACTCTGCTGCAGTCTGTATGATATGTTGGTTTGTGATTTAGTGCAGCATTCCTAAAAGCAGGCTTTGTATACACAACAAGAGCTATTCTGATGCATAACTAAAAGCTATGAAATGGAACAAAAAACAGTACAGGATATACATCCAGGACAATGGGAGCAAGATGCCCCAGTGTCGCCGTAGCTATCTATTCTGCTCTGAAGCTTACCACTCTAGCTCTCTTAATCCACCTCCTTCACATGTACAGTATTACAATGTGTATTCTACAACAAGAATCTCATGCCTTGTCCACTATAACCAGTGTGAAAACAATGCTGAAAGTTGTTTCAATAATATGTTGCCTCTGTTAATCTTCACAGAGCAACTGTTAGTCACGGGCTCTAACTAAAGATATAAACAGCCTGTACCAAACCAAAAAAATATTTGAAAACACTTTAATTTGACCGACTATACCTCACAGTGTTGAATTGCATATGTAACTTTATTTTCACCCCTTTCAGGCCAGAAAGGGGTACGCACATCAGAAAGGAATGAATTATTCCCTCCAACAGAGACATGACAACTAACGTTAACTCATGTATCCTTGTCCCGTTGCATATGGTTTTAGAGGCTCCATTTCAAACAACCCTCAAATTATATTGCAATAATCTTTTTACAAATAAATCAGAGCTACTTCGAGAAAAGTAATGCCCTTACATTAATTGTAGTGTACTCCCAGTTCCATTTTCTACATATTTTTATAAAAAAGGCAACCATATATATTTTTAGAACTGTGTGATATTCAGTTATTAGCAAGTAGTGAGTTGAGAAAGAAAAAAAAAACTGATTTTACAACACAGAAGAGGGCTTTGACAGGCCAGTGTACTAAACACAAAGACAGACTATGAATACATCGGTGTTAATGGGATTGTTTGCTTTTCAAGCATGATGGCTGCTGTGCGTTAATAACTGTACATGATACAGTCTAATATTTGTTAGTACTTGATAAAGGCACTTCCAGGTAAAGCTAGAACAGCACCTTGTGTTTGACAGTACAAGCCCCTTGCCAGTGAAGGAGAGGGTTTGTTTTATAACACGCTGAAGTGAAGGATGTACTGGAGCAGCTTGTTACGGTTAGCTTGAGGTAGAAAGGTACTGCTCAGCTCCAGGACGCTCACGCTGTTTTCACGCTTTTCTTTGAACACCTACACAATTGAGGGAAAAAAAAAAACTAATTTACACAGTATTGGTATTTCTGAATTTACACAAACTACTCTATTTAATCCCCATCCTCAAAAAACAGAAGAGAAACAGCCACTGAAAAAATATATATGGCTTCTGATGTTCATAACAATGAACTGTAAATCGATTATGATATTCTCATTAAGAACGTACCCAAGTTCTTTAAAGGTCTTCACTGTATTTTTCACAAGATGGTGGGTGGCACTCTCTAAAAAACAAATAAAAGAAACATTATATCACATCTCCGTGTCTTATTACAGACTGTAATAAAGGCACTAGAATATATATATATATATATATATATATATATATATATATATAATGTCAGCCAATTAAAATAAACTCATTTTTTTTCAAGAATATTTGCATTTGAGTACTAAAAGAAAATTAATAAAATGCTTTAGCTTTACAGGATACAATACCCTAAAAGAAAAACAGTATTCACATAATATTATACAGAACCTACTGTAGGAGTACCTTTCACACAAACAATTTGACTCACACCAAAAGCAGCCACTTTCTTCTCTGTCCTTGTTATCAGGTACTTAAACAGCTGGTTGGTGTAATCCCTCTCTGTGACAGGGCCCCTCAAACTGTGGACAAAGATGGCAGCTGAACTGTAGGCCTCCATTACAGGACCCAGAATGCTCTGCAGGAAGGTCATGAACTCCTGGTGCTCTGGCAATGAGCTCACCTAGAAAGAAAAGTGATGTCACCGACAATCGGTCTGCAATTACAAACCTTTGCGGTGTGCAGAGACAAAGGTTCAATTCGAAATGATATAAAAATAGTGGCAAACTTAAAATACTGTTACAATTCAAAATAAGTTTACAAAACAACCCGTTTTACATACTGTATCATTCAGACGAACACATGCACTGTTAGAGGTTTGATGTAAAAAACCTTACAAACACAGAGAGATACTTAATTTAATTTACAAAACATAATGACAATAAATACATAGAAATAGGAGTTGTTAACAAAAAAAAAAAAAAAAAAAAAAAAAAAGAGGATTGGCATATGTGATTGAAAGATTCTTATATATGAATTAACTTGTAATATATATATATATATATATATATATATATATATATATATATATATATATGTTAACAGGATCTGCATCACTGATAAGTGGCGGAGCAGTTTCTATTTCTTGTACAATACCAAGATGTTACATAAAAAATGTATTCAGGAAAATCCATGTTATGTTTCTGCAGTACACGGTACAGAAGCGAGGCACAGCAGAACACTGACGAGCTTGTACCTTGAGGTACGGTCTCTCTGCTCCTCTCAAAGTCACTATCTTCATCCTCTTCATCCTCCTCCATGACAGAGGCTCGGATATTGTTTTGGCCAGGGTTCCTCTGTCGGGCTGGGGCTCAGATCTTCCTGATCTTCCTGAAGAAGGGGGAGTTACAACAGCTAGTATAGATTAACTGTTCTATTTAGAAACAATCATCTTAAACTAATTTACGTGGAGAATAATCCAATGTAATGCACTAAACTGTAAAACATCCATACCGATAACCTCCAAATGATATAAATGACCTCATAAACACTTTGTTCTGCATGCATAGATGCATGGGTGGCTTATAAGAGCATATCATCACAATGCATGTCACACTGAGGCCCTCTAGTGTATGTAAAATAAATACAAATGCAAAATGAATACATATTCTTTTGTTTTACAATTACCATTTGTTAGGATGCCGATATTGCCTTCATGTACATGCATATTCTCAACTACTGATCAAGCTGAAACAAAATGTAAGATTTGGGGCATAAAACATAATGTCCACGACTGCAAAACGACTAACTTTAAGCAGTGTGCTTTCAGATGTTATAACTTGTAATTCACAGTAGGCTACAGATTATGGAACTGATTTATACCAAAAATAGAAATCCCTATAGCAAGTAAAGAGAACCAAGGTGAGTGAATTATTGATGTAAGTGACATATGAGTACTAAATGATATTTCTGCAGCCCTATTTCAAACGTAAACACATAAAAGTAGAGTTGATAAAAATAATTTTAATGCCATCAGCCAGCGCACACACACACACACTGAATGCATGCAGCTTACCTCTGCAACCAGAAGGGTGCCATGATGGATTAATCTCCCCACTGCTTCATGGAAAACCTGGTATAGCATCTGGCAAGGCTGTTCATGGAAAAGGACAGCCCATTAATTATGATATGGATTCAGCCCTTTCTAACAATTGGGAGTTTAACAGGCATTCAGCAATATGCCGATAAATCCAGTTCAGGATTAATGGACCCACGGGAGGCGATGGTGACAGGGGCACTATATAATGACCGATGTCTGATGTTGAGTGAGCTTTCAAAGTACAGCAAGTCATTCAACACATATACGGATAGATCCTCAGAGCCATTTACTCCAAAATGTCACTAGCATGATTTTTCACAAAGTAATAACACACATGCGAATAAAGATACCAAATCAAAAATAAACAACTCTGACATCTGATGCCAGGGCTTGCAAGCAGTCTTGTGGTCTCATTTTGTTTTAAAATAGCAAATGGTATTTTGTCCAAATCAGACAAAAATAATGTTGATGTCAATTTGGAGTAAATCGCTTTGAGAAAGTCGTTGGAAGTCAATTTACAATTAAGATAAGTCTTGCATTTGTTTCACTATACAGTACTGTACCTCCTGTTAAATGATAAGTTATAAACATAGATTACCTTATCAGATAATGTAATATAGACATGATTTAAAATACAGAGACAATTCGTTTTACTCACCAGAGCAACAGCCACTTCATTAGACAATAAGTGGGAGAGGCCTGCAGCTTTTTCGGATCAGTCTTTCTTGGCTTCAGTATCTTTGATGTGCTCACCACTTCTGTGGTATTTTCCCTCAACATAGCAAAGAGACAGCAAGCTGTCAGGAGAATCAATACAAAACATGCCAACAGAGCATAAGTTCAGCTTCAGCACTGGTCAGCAGTAACTGCAAAGTCATTTCTATACATGGCTGTTATGCCGTGTTGTGTGCAATAAGTTCTGGTGGTCTCAGCTAAGCAGTGAATGCAGAGCCGCCCATACAGTTGTTCAAAGCCACCATCTCATGCAGTCAATCAGCCTTTCCATATGAAGCTGTATTGTTGATATAGTCCTGGAAACAAGAACACCAAAGTTAAGCGGATGTGAAACCAAACAATGCAATTAGAAAATCTCAAACTGGGATATACAGTAGTTCAGAAACAGGTGCCTGAAATCCCTGGAATGTCCACTGGGGGTAGCGTGTGCTGTTGGGGACAATCACATTCAAGCTTGCTTTCAGAGTGCAGTGCAATCAAAAGTCTACTGCCTCTCAGGAGCATTACATTATATAGTAGAATAAAAACAGAACCAAATGTCATTACTGAAGTGAGATTTTACTACACCAATGATGGCTTCAGTAATGAAAACGTGAAACAAGCCATTGCTATAGAAGTTTAGTTCAAATAAGGCAGGGATAGCTGTGCTGGGAGAGATGAAGAACTCAGTGTTGCGGCTGGCACTGGTGATGTTAACACAGTTTCCAAAAAGGTGCAAAGCATGCATGACAACATCCTCAGAGTTGCCCGAAAAGCCCAGATCAAAATCACGAGCAAGAACCTCCTCCTTCATGGAAAAGAAGTCCTCCACCAGCTTCGACAAGCAGACACCCTGCAAAAACAGAGAAGTGCAATTCACTTAGGCGCGTCTCACCTCTGAGCTATAGTTACTTAGACTGTGTGTAACAAGGGTTTCATATTTTATCCTCTAGAAAAGCGAGGGCCCTTCGTAGATATCAGACCCTGTAGAAAGTGCTGTAGATAAAAGCCAACTGCTTCTTCACTATTTATTCATTTAAGTTGGGGGTTTCTGGTATTTGGTCACATGGACGAATTACAATGTGTGTCTTGATTATCAATCACGTGAATAAAAATAAACTAGGAGATGTCAAAGATCCTAAAGCACATTTTTAACAAAAAAAAATGGTGCCCTCAGCTGTAGCAAATATGCATAAACAACTATCCCAATATCCAGTTCCTCCATTAGGACAAAAGATCTAAAATCAGGATCATGTTAGAGACATCAGAAAAATGAAAATAAAAATAAAAACACAAAAAAAAGCAGGACAGTTTGCAAGCTTTCAAGGCATTTTACCAAACATTTACCTGTCTGTGTCTGTACAAAAGTAAACAAGCGACTATATGAGTGGACATCACAGCCGATGATTTA
Source organism: Huso huso (assembly GCA_036884735.1). Classification (NCBI taxonomy): domain Eukaryota; kingdom Metazoa; phylum Chordata; class Actinopteri; order Acipenseriformes; family Acipenseridae; genus Huso; species Huso huso. The sequence continues at coordinate 12,899 of JAHFZB010000931.1, forward strand.
TTGGCAGCTGGAAAGAGACAAATTTAGCATTAGCATTTTATAATTCAGAGGCAACACTAATTTGAAACCCTTATCAGAGCAGCTTGAAACTGCCTTTAAATGTACTGGATCAACTTCAGAAGCCTGGCGCTGGCTACTGGCATTTCATTCTAAAGGTACATTTGAGTAACTTTTTTTTTTTTTTTTTTTTGGGGGGAGTTAACAATGCAATCCAAGTATATTCACTGGTTCTGTAAAACATTCAAAGAAATGCAGCTATGGCTTATGCCAGAAGGGTGCATTTTGATCCTATCAACACCCTTAATATCTTATGCAAACTTTCCTCAAGAAATAACTACTGTACTGAAAAACCCCAAACCTTTAAGATTAGCAGAACACTTCAGATGATAGTCAGCATGGTGTTGCTGTGCCACAGATTAGAAACGAGGAAAACGGGAACGGGCACTCACTGAATAGGGCATGCTTTTGCCAAGTTGGAAATCACTTGTCGTCTCCAGGGTTCATCCGTCAGGTCTCTGAGGTTATGCGCTCAGCCTCCTCATCAAACAGGACCTGGTTTGGACTACATAAGAACACGCAAAGGAAATTGTTTAGAGTTTAGCTTTAGAGAGAACAACAAGTGGGAATACATGGAAGCTGAGTAAAAAGTTTAGAACAGAAGGCAGGAAGCGTTTTTTTTTACACAGTTGCACATGCATGGAATAGCCTACCAGGTGAAGTAGTAAGATCTTAAACACTGGGAACATAAAGACTAGATTCTGTGCTCAAATTAGTTCCCCCCATCTCTTCTGTGCTAACACAGGATGAGCCTTGATGGGCGAATGGCTTTTCTTGTCTAAGCTTTCTTATGTACTTTAGGACTTTAAATACATACTAGGTATATTATCAAACAAGAAAAACAGATATTTGCTGTAGAATACTGTGATGGGGTGCCACCCCTTGTGTATATTTATGTATTATTTTCATTTGTATTATTATTGTTGTATTGTGTTTATGTGCGGGCGGACGTGAGGACCGTTGTTATTGTTATTATTTTTGAGACCGCGAAAAACCAGTCTGATGATGTGTAGTCGGTGTGGATGGAGTTAAAACCTATAACTCTAGTAGGGAATGTGGCTGAGCCTAAATAAGGTAATTATTTGATTAATAGGCAATTCAAGCTCCAGCCACAGAGATTAAAAGGACCCACTCTGGGTTCATTTGACGGGTGTTAGAGGCGGAAAGACAGTTGTGGTAAGAGAAACAATTGCTATATTAAACCGAATATACATGTTCATTTTACGTGCTGTGTTTATTTGTTTTGGCCCTGAGCTGTTTTCTTTTATGTTTTTGTAGAAGTGTTTTGTTTTTGTTTATTTAATAAATATCACGGCTGCAGTCGTTTCAGCCTCTACGTACCTGCTGTTGTCTGTGTACTGCTTCTCTGGTCTGATGTCACCACCCACGCCACACAAAGCCATCCTTGCCACAAATACTTGTCAGATTATTATCACTATAAATCTCTGATTAAAACTTAACTGCCACAGACCTTGTTCTGCAACAGTGACCAAGAAAATTAAAAAAAAAAAAAAAACGCTATTGGACAGTACATTAAATATTTCTCCTTTAAAATTTCTAATAACCATGATCTGTTTAATGAAATAACTTATTTTTCTGAAAATGTCAGTCGAGAAGCCCAGCAAATTCTCAGCATTGTACACCAGCAGATTTAAAAAAAACAAACAAAAAAACCCCCACACAGATACAAAATTATTATGCAATATGCTTTAAGACCTACAGTAATGAAGCCCGTGTAATCAGTTACATAATAAAGTGCCTGAACATATGCTGCATATATTATGAATATGTTTAATGGATCAGAATGATTTTGGAACAGAACTGGAAGCAGATTAAAAAGACTGACAGCACAAGCAAACAGGGCATTTGCCAACTTCCAATCACTTACTGTGTCCTGCAGATAAAACAGCGGTGCTGTGCTCAGCAGCCCTACTCTCTGTAACCTTCCCGTGTCCTTGAGAAAGATGCAAGTCAACCCCCCCCCCCCAAAACCTGCTGAAAAGCAATACAGATGGTCTCCTGGAACTACAGTACTTTGCACAACGTATATGTTTCAGTAGAAAAGGTGATAATAAACATGACTGCTGAAGAGGGGCGGTGTAGGGGTAGTCAATCCAAACTTCAGATACATGTACTTCACACAGATACCTCACTTGGGTAAGTGTACAGTATATTAAACATACCGTGTTGACAGGATGGTTGGAACCAAGATCTGCTCTAGGGTCAGCGATTGCAGGAAGCGGTCGATTTCTTTGAGTATCAAGATACTCCTGAAACAAACAATATATAGGGTTACAGCACTGACCAAACCCAATAAAAATACACTGTAGAGCCAAACAATGAAGCATGACATGATACTGACAATACACAATAAAAGTCTGGATAGATCCATAACCTAGCACTGCAAGTCATAAAGAAGTGCTGCAGTTCTGAAGGAGAATTCCAGTGTGGACATCCAGCCATCCACAGCATGTTAAATGACTTGTTGTAATACATGTCAGTACACAAACATTCCTGGAAGGTTCCTTTACCTTTAATGAGAACGGGCTGTGTGAAGTCCACTCGGACACAGCCGTGGTTCTTCTAACGTATATTCTGAAAACGCATGTGCGCCACTCCCCACAGGCTCTCATTCTTCTTGGGCTTACCCTAGAACAACAATAATACTAAAGTCAATGCTAGCTTGCACTAGGTATAGCATTCCTGTCAATATTTTAAATGGTGCACAGCTGATAGAACATCAATAAATACACATGTCAGTACTGAAAGAGACACTTACTTCAAACTACAAGCCTTTGAACAGAAACTTAGGTCAAACATTTTATTTTACAAATTACAAAACGTCAATGTTCACCAGCTGTTCGCTGTTGTAGTTTCCCTCGATGATTCGGTCATAGGAGATCCCCACAGGGACAATGAGAGAACGTCAGGAATGGACCCAGAGCACAGGCTGTCCACAACAATGGAGAAGGCCTGCTCTGGCTGGGAGGCTTTGCCACTGCGGGGAACGAGTGCCCTCAGGAAAATTCCATAAACTGGTGCTGCCTCAGCAGCTCCTCGGTGTACTGAAAACAGAGAGAAGGGGAACTTTAACCCCCCCCCCCAAAATCACAGGTCACGAGGAGCACGGCAACTAGAGGAGCTCTGCACAGGAGATCTAAACTGAGTAGGTGGCATTCCGTGCAACAGCGAGGCAAAACAACCAACAATGAAGAACCATGATTGCTCAGAACTAATATTGAAAAAATATGAGCGGTCAGCTTTAAGATTTTTTTTTTTTTCACAATACAGACATAAAAGACTAACATTACATTCAATTTTAGGTGAGCATTTTATTAATACACTTTTTATACCTTTTGCTCTACTATTTTCTGGTCAATTTCTTCTTCAAACCCACCTAGATTAACAGCCAACTGAGAGATGAAAATTGATCTATGGTTACCATCCATACGTTCTGCATATTTAACAATGCACACCTATTTTTAAATGTCCTCATTGTAGGAGACAATTAGGACTTTTTGGAAAGGGACTGTGGTTTTACGTGCACGGTAGTATCTGTAGTAATTCTAACACATTCGGCAAGCAAAAGACAAAACTCACCACATGGAGAAAGTGACCTATACAAGACATCCTTCTTCCACCAGGAGTCTCATCCAGCCTGCGGCGTATGAAAAGCCGCCAAGTTTGCAAATCAATGTGCTAAAAGAAACATTCACAAACAAAACATGTCAATTCAAATAAAAATCCTATTTCCAGTAGTTCCAGAACCTAATTGACACCTTTGTAAATACTCTGAACAATGTACAGTGTGCAATCTAATTCAAAACCCCCAGTAGTGTACCTTTAGAAACACCACCCTTCTTTGGGTAGAAGGGTTAGCAGGGCAGTTTGTTTGTAACCCACCTGAAGATAGGATATTGAGGTTGTTCCCAGCAGCAATGCGGTGCTTTGATGTTGTAACAGAAGAGGACGAAGGTGATCAGCAAATAGTCTATATGAGATTTATGGACTGGTAGAAAGACCAAAGGAACATTGTGCTGAAATACAAAACAAATGTAAATAAAAAGCAATAAATAAATCAACACCATGTAGGTTTCCATATCCAACCATGAAAGCTGCTCCACTGAACTAAAGCGACAAAATCTAACCCAGTATTAATACTGTAAGCTAACTGGTCTTCTGAATACAATAGTAGCAGGACCTTTAAAATCACTATTAATGACTTCAGTTAACCATTGCAGTGCATTTGATGATGTAATGTGCAGAGACAGGTTATATACAGTGTGTTGTGTGTATGTAAAACGTCAACAATGACTTTGATAGAACTGTGTGAAAGGTTGAATTTTGATCGTGGATAAAGCTGGATCACAACCACTGTGGTGGCACTCAGTGCTAAACGTTTTTGTGAGGCAGCCAGTTCCCCACTAGTTGCCATGGACAAGTCATGCTGAGGCCACAGAAAAAGTTTGAACCCTGTGATCATATGCATTGGAGTACCTTGAACTTTGTTATCTCGCCAATTAAATAGTGTATGCAACCCAAAAAGAGATTATTTCACCAAGAGATCAAGACATAGTCACTTAGGAGATCTGCACACCCAGCATGCGCAAGAGAGTTACACATCAAGCTAGATGTGCTTCTCATTATGAACAAATAATGTGATCATGGATTCTCAGAAACATACAGTTATCACACTGCTTGTAACCAAGGAATTATCCTATGAAAAGCAACAATCTATTCCCTTGTTAACTGAAGCGATACATTCAGACTGCCTCCACCTGCATGCCCAATTCAGTAGCAACAAAACCACAAGTCCAGCAACATTCATAACTCCAAACGCACACTAGGAGCTAGTTCAATTCCAGCTTTGTTAATCCTCTCATGCACCTTTAGTGAAAACGTATTTCACTTGGTTTTGTAGCTCGCTAAACATTCAAAAATAGCAAAAAACAAAGTCCTATTTCAGCTCTAACATGCAGACAAAATTATTTCAATATGGTTATTTTGAAAACCTAGTTTTTCTGCTTAGGTGCACTTTTGCACATTTTTAGGTGCAAAAAAATGTTTTTTTTTTTCATTTAGTAGCCCTTACAGCTATGAAACTGAATATCTTCTGATTTATCCTATAGTTTCCTAAACAATTAAACCAATCAATCAGTAAATAGGTACTTTACACTGTGCATGCTTACCCACGGTCGCAGCTTTCTTCACCATCTCCAGCTGGCCCTTGTGTATCTGAATGCTCCAGAAGAACCCATTAAACAACTTTAACAGCACCCAGGCCGGTTATCCTTTCATGTCAGAAAAACAAAGTTACCTTTTAGTTCCCTTGCTAAAAAGTCCACTACCCGTACAGAATTTTTAAATCAGTGGTTACACAACCAATAAGCTATTTTAAATATGTTAGTAACATATTTCTCTCTTCAACTGTAAACACTAAGAATGGATGAACGGGTTTATCCATTCTACACCCCACACTGATCATGATACTCAATAACACAGAATGTCATAACCAAGTTCATCACAGTTGGATACAGTGCTCTAGATTCAAGTAAAAAATAAACTGTGACATACACAAGCAATTCAAAAGTATATAAAACAGACCGAGCAGTGTGTATCCTGCAGCTAAACAAGAAGCAATACATTTATTTAAAAGATCTCTGTTGCGTCATAGTTTGTTTTTTGAAGCATGCTCAGTATAATCTGACAGATATCTTAGCCATACCGATACTGTGAAATAGTAATAATGCTGACAAAAAAAAAAACAACATTATCAGTGTTTATGCAACAATTGTTATCTTTAGCCGTTTCATTATTCCTCATTTGTCATAGATCCTACAATGAATATTCCAAGCGTTATAGGTTCTGCAGCTACTGTGCATGTGAAAACTGTAGACTTTCCAAGGGAACCCTAACCCTGTCGAAGTAGCTAGCACGATACAGTGGCCTGTTTACCTGATAAAAAGCGGGTGAAATGTTGGCCAGCCACCATTTCCTGGAGGATTGCTCTTGCCTTTCTCTTGACTTTGCTGACAGCCTTGTGTCTAGCTGGGATTCAACCCTGAGCTGTTTTCTTCTGCCACATCTATAGTAGCCTTTGGACCCTTAAGAGACAAAAATAATAATGATCATTAAAATAAAACCTTTAATGCAGATGCTTTCATTGGCACATTGCTGGAAGTGTCAGAGATATCAAGTGTCTGCAAGGCGTAATAAACTTCACAACAAACCTGAGCACTGCACACATTGGTGCAGATATGGCAACAAGGGTTGTCAACTGGCAATTGTGGCACATCATCTCATAAGGGGAGTGAAATGTTCTGATGTTTATAAAGGTAATCTGCAAGACTCAGACATCAGGCATGCAACCCACTGACGGAAAGGCTATGGGAAGAGTCCATGCTCACTTGATACCTGCTGTTGTTCAATACATTTCTCCATCACGTTCTGGCAAACATGTCCTTTTGAACATCCGCTCCAAAACAAACAGAACGCCTTTGTTGTCTGGCCAACCAGCCTCTATGCCTGAAAAGCAAGCGAATGAATAAATGAATGAATCCATCATTTCCGTTTCAATGTAAAACACATTTAATATGCCATCCAGTTGCATTTTTCTTTTGTTTCAAGCCATAATGAGCACAAGTACAAGGACTTGTGAAACTGAACCTCTTGTACAGTACATCCTCACTATAATGAACCTGCTGGGGTACCAAGCCTTTTTGTTTGTTATATCGGGGTTAGCTATATGAAGGACAATCAAAATGAGCTTGATAACCTGTTGGAGGTAAATTAATGAGATGAGATTATGAATACAAGTAGAATTACATGTACCTGTTTATGCATGTATGCAGTATTCTGCTTGCTTTATCCTATTCATTGAAAATTAAACGCAGTACGTAAAGCACAAATCCGAATTGAAGCTGAACATTTTATTCAAAAATCAGTCTGACATGAATAAACTTCAAAGTGCGCAAATCTTAACCCAACATGCAAAGAATCCCAAACTGAGCTTTATTCCACATCATCCCATCATGAAAAGTTTGACCTGAAAAGGATTCATCAGATCCTCTTTTTTTTTTTTAATCAATTTTGCTTTGCCGCATCGTTTGCTGAACAAGCCAAAAAGTGCTTTTGACAACCTATATTCACGACGGATGCCTGCCATTACTCAGTTTACAAGCGATCAATATAGTTTCCAGCTTTTGCTGCAACATAAAATGATTTTCGTTTTAATGTATATAGTTACACAGTCTGCTTTTTATTAAGACAAAGTTGACTTCACTGCGGTGGCATCCCGTGCGTACAGACCAGGATGTTGACGGTGTGTGTTTATATGATCTTTTTTTTATTTTTTATTTGGGGTCAGGGGCCAGGTTCACTATAATGAAGGGTGTTATAGCGGAGGATGTGTAGTTTATTACTGAAAACACCAGATCAAAGGTGGGTCAAACCTATTGGCACAGGTAAAACAATTTCTTGCAGCAAGTCATGCAATGTTCCTCTGTAAAGCTAAAAATGAAAAACTGGCTGAAACTAGTCCTGCTGTTCAAGGGCCAATCCTAAATACACACACAGTGTGTGGCAATCAAGTGAATTATCTACCAACAAACAAATCTCAACCGAGATCCCGTGCGCCTCATACATACAAAACAAACACAATAGAGAAGACCTACCTAGTATGTTTTCATTGATATAGATGACATTACGCGGGCCAAGTGAGGGAATGCTGGGATTAAAAAGCTTCTCCTGGAGAAAAGAAGAACAGAAACTGCTCAAAACAACTGCAAGGGTTAGGTTGTCGTGCAGGTTCATATACTGAGCCAGATGGCAAAGCGCTTGATTTAAGGGTATGGTTAAACTGAAAAGACTTCTGACAGAAAAAAAAAAAAAGTTTAATATAGTACCGTTACAGATACATTTACAGAACATTAAAGGAGCGGTCTGAAAAATAAAATGAAATAAAACAAAAACATGCATTTTGTCAAGGAACCCATAAAGATACACTAGGTTTTCACGTGACTCTGAGGACTGCAAGAGTGGCAACACCTTCCAAAGGGCCCTTGCGGTTCAGAAGGCTTTCTTTCCATTTTGAGGCCGTGGACCCAAGAACTGAAGGGTTTGAACTCCGCTCCTGAAAGACACATTTGTATTTGCATATTATTTCTAATTTATGCTGATTAGTGTCAGGTAAATTCAAGTGTCACCCCAACATGCAGAACAAAGCACAAGAAGCTGAACAGACAAGGCTTTTAACACCAGGGACAAATTCAACTGCCTGGGAAAAGCTCTCGCGAAAATACAAATACTACTTGATTACGTTGTTATTTAGAATACGATTGATAATGTGTTAATTAAATAAATACACTTACACACAAATAAAACTGCTCAACATTCTCTTGCCTTTATTGCATTAATTAATTTATTACTGAAATTGTTTATTTATTAATTTTATTCCCTGGCCAAAAGCCAATTGAATTGGTCTGTATACAGCAAGGTCAAAGAGAGCACCTCTTTGAGCCACCTTCACCACTCTGATATGGTACAGCTCTGAGTAAGTCTAGCCTCTTCCTCTGAAGGTAAAGCTGTTAATATAATAATAACGTGACCACGTACCCGAGTCTTCACTTTCGGATGTTTTCCATCTTCCGCCACCTTGCTCCCACTGAATTGGACACAAAGGCGAAGTCTAGGGACCCGAGAGAGAGCACAGCCTCGTCATCCCCTCCTTATATTACAGACCCGAAAACGACACCTAAACAAAATAATAAACTGTTTAAAACGGCAAGAAACGTACGTAACC